>JAWPHD010008622.1:0-113125 GCA_037043455.1 Cyrtodaria siliqua | reverse complement strand
AATTAATTTTCCATAGGGTCCCATTGTAATGTTTTTGTTCGTGGCATAGAGATAAAAAAGATCTTGCAACATGTATTTATGCTTAAATTCTTCATTGATCCAATATCTGCATGCTATTAACTTTTAACGAATATTTACCAGATTGAACTTTTTTTAATTTCATGTTTGCGTCACACCTATCAAAATTCAGACAAAAATACAACCCCGTGGAGATTAGACCCATGATGTGTAAAATGAGGCAGAATTAGCTAGAAATCTTATATCAACATGCATTTTTCTGGGATCTCTTCCTAAAATGCTGTAGATTTAGAACCTGGTAAAGATAAATCAATGTATCCTGTAAAATGTAGAAAAGCGAACTTGTTTTTTTTATCTACCTCCTTCATCTGTAGGGCAGGAGTATTCAAGGGAGATAATAGTGGTGTGAGTCCTTAAGGTCATTTTTTTTTCTAATGATCACCTCAATAATAATTGAACATGTATACAAATCAATTACACGCTGAAAAGTGCTAAAAGTTTGATTCCATGTTTATTGCTTTTTAAATTATTCAAGTTTTAGTGACCTAGGGTATTGGTCGAAATTCAGGCCGAGCACCTTTAATATTTTGAAAATCTACAGTAGTGATAAGGATTTTGCATTTTCCTGGTCGTTTGTGCTCAGCTATGTCTGAAACTTTCAAATATACATGAAAAGGCATCTCTTCATCTGAATATAGCATAAAAATGATATTTAAGAAATGATTATTGAGAAAAATGCTGAAAATAATAAACTCAAACTAAGGGTTACCCGTCAAAATTTTGATTTTCCAGGAAAAGTAACAGTCTCTCGCTTTAATTTTGACATTTTTTCAAAGTAGTCTGTCTTCATTGATATGTGTGTTTGTTTTACAAGCCAATAGCTGTAAAATAAAGCTAAAATTATGCTTATTCCTGTATTGGTTTTGAAAACATAGTTAATTTTTAGTTAAACATGGTATCAAGTAAAATTTCTGCTAATTCCTGCAATATGAAGATAACTTGAAGTAACTATACATACACAGACGGGATTTCTGAATAACCGTGTTAACTGTGTCCTCACATGTCTGAAACGTTCACAGATACACAAGCAAGGCTTAGAGGTGAAGGATGTAAGGTACCCGTTCTGCAGCTCTAAAGCGCAAGAGCTTAGAGATGAATGATGGAAATTCCCATTCTGAAGCTCTAAATTGCAAGGCATTAGAGATGAATGATGAAAGATACCTGTTCTGCAGCTCTAAAGCGCAATGCCTTAGCATTAAAGGATGAAAGATACTCGTTCTGCAGCTCTAAAGCGCAATACCTTAGAGATGACGGATGCAAATGCCATTCTGCAGCTCTAAAGCGCAATGCCTTAAGAATAACGAATAAAGATACCCATTCTGCAGCTCTTTCTTAACGTCTCACACCACAATTAATTTTCCATAGGGTCCCATTGTAATGTTTTCGTTCGTGGCATAGAGATAAAAAAGATTTTGCAACATGTATTTATGCTTAAATTCTTCATTGATCCAATATCTGCAAGCTATTAACTTTTAACGAATATTTACCAGATTGAACTTTTTTTAACTTCATGTTTGCGTGACACCTATCAACATTTAGACAAAAATACAACCCCGTGGAGATTAGACCCATGATGTGTAAAATGAGGCAGAATTAGCTAGAAATCTTATATCAACATGCATTTTTCTGGGATCTCTTCCTAAAATGCTGTAGATTTAGAACCTGGTAAAGATAAATCAATGTATCCTGTAAAATGTAGAAAAGCGAACTTGTTTTTTTTATCTACCTCCTTCATCTGTAGGGCAGGAGTATTCAAGGGAGATAATAGTGGTGTGAGTCCTTAAGGTCATTTTTTTTTCTAATGATCACCTCAATAATAATTGAACATGTATACAAATCAATTACACGCTGAAAAGTGCTAAAAGTTTGATTCCATGTTTATTGCTTTTTAAATTATTCAAGTTTTAGTGACCTAGGGTATTGGTCGAAATTCAGGCCGAGCACCTTTAATATTTTGAAAATCTACAGTAGTGATAAGGATTTTGCATTTTCCTGGTCGTTTGTGCTCAGCTATGTCTGAAACTTTCAAATATACATGAAAAGGCATCTCTTCATCTGAATATAGCATAAAAATGATATTTAAGAAATGATTATTGAGAAAAATGCTGAAAATAATAAACTCAAACTAAGGGTTACCCGTCAAAATTTTGATTTTCCAGGAAAAGTAACAGTCTCTCGCTTTAATTTTGACATTTTTTCAAAGTAGTCTGTCTTCATTGATATGTGTGTTTGTTTTACAAGCCAATAGCTGTAAAATAAAGCTAAAATTATGCTTATTCCTGTATTGGTTTTGAAAACATAGTTAATTTTTAGTTAAACATGGTATCAAGTAAAATTTCTGCTAATTCCTGCAATATGAAGATAACTTGAAGTAACTATACATACACAGACGGGATTTCTGAATAACCGTGTTAACTGTGTCCTCACATGTCTGAAACGTTCACAGATACACAAGCAAGGCTTAGAGGTGAAGGATGTAAGGTACCCGTTCTGCAGCTCTAAAGCGCAAGAGCTTAGAGATGAATGATGGAAATTCCCATTCTGAAGCTCTAAATTGCAAGGCATTAGAGATGAATGATGAAAGATACCTGTTCTGCAGCTCTAAAGCGCAATGCCTTAGCATTAAAGGATGAAAGATACTCGTTCTGCAGCTCTAAAGCGCAATACCTTAGAGATGACGGATGCAAATGCCATTCTGCAGCTCTAAAGCGCAATGCCTTAAGAATAACGAATAAAGATACCCATTCTGCAGCTCTTTCTTAACGTCTCACACCACAATTAATTTTCCATAGGGTCCCATTGTAATGTTTTCGTTCGTGGCATAGAGATAAAAAAGATTTTGCAACATGTATTTATGCTTAAATTCTTCATTGATCCAATATCTGCAAGCTATTAACTTTTAACGAATATTTACCAGATTGAACTTTTTTTAACTTCATGTTTGCGTGACACCTATCAACATTTAGACAAAAATACAACCCCGTGGAGATTAGACCCATGATGTGTAAAATGAGGCAGAATTAGCTAGAAATCTTATATCAACATGCATTTTTCTGGGATCTCTTCCTAAAATGCTGTAGATTTAGAACCTGGTAAAGATAAATCAATGTATCCTGTAAAATGTAGAAAAGCGAACTTGTTTTTTTTATCTACCTCCTTCATCTGTAGGGCAGGAGTATTCAAGGGAGATAATAGTGGTGTGAGTCCTTAAGGTCATTTTTTTTTCTAATGATCACCTCAATAATAATTGAACATGTATACAAATCAATTACACGCTGAAAAGTGCTAAAAGTTTGATTCCATGTTTATTGCTTTTTAAATTATTCAAGTTTTAGTGACCTAGGGTATTGGTCGAAATTCAGGCCGAGCACCTTTAATATTTTGAAAATCTACAGTAGTGATAAGGATTTTGCATTTTCCTGGTCGTTTGTGCTCAGCTATGTCTGAAACTTTCAAATATACATGAAAAGGCATCTCTTCATCTGAATATAGCATAAAAATGATATTTAAGAAATGATTATTGAGAAAAATGCTGAAAATAATAAACTCAAACTAAGGGTTACCCGTCAAAATTTTGATTTTCCAGGAAAAGTAACAGTCTCTCGCTTTAATTTTGACATTTTTTCAAAGTAGTCTGTCTTCATTGATATGTGTGTTTGTTTTACAAGCCAATAGCTGTAAAATAAAGCTAAAATTATGCTTATTCCTGTATTGGTTTTGAAAACATAGTTAATTTTTAGTTAAACATGGTATCAAGTAAAATTTCTGCTAATTCCTGCAATATGAAGATAACTTGAAGTAACTATACATACACAGACGGGATTTCTGAATAACCGTGTTAACTGTGTCCTCACATGTCTGAAACGTTCACAGATACACAAGCAAGGCTTAGAGGTGAAGGATGTAAGGTACCCGTTCTGCAGCTCTAAAGCGCAAGAGCTTAGAGATGAATGATGGAAATTCCCATTCTGAAGCTCTAAATTGCAAGGCATTAGAGATGAATGATGAAAGATACCTGTTCTGCAGCTCTAAAGCGCAATGCCTTAGCATTAAAGGATGAAAGATACTCGTTCTGCAGCTCTAAAGCGCAATACCTTAGAGATGACGGATGCAAATGCCATTCTGCAGCTCTAAAGCGCAATGCCTTAAGAATAACGAATAAAGATACCCATTCTGCAGCTCTTTCTTAACGTCTCACACCACAATTAATTTTCCATAGGGTCCCATTGTAATGTTTTCGTTCGTGGCATAGAGATAAAAAAGATTTTGCAACATGTATTTATGCTTAAATTCTTCATTGATCCAATATCTGCAAGCTATTAACTTTTAACGAATATTTACCAGATTGAACTTTTTTTAACTTCATGTTTGCGTGACACCTATCAACATTTAGACAAAAATACAACCCCGTGGAGATTAGACCCATGATGTGTAAAATGAGGCAGAATTAGCTAGAAATCTTATATCAACATGCATTTTTCTGGGATCTCTTCCTAAAATGCTGTAGATTTAGAACCTGGTAAAGATAAATCAATGTATCCTGTAAAATGTAGAAAAGCGAACTTGTTTTTTTTATCTACCTCCTTCATCTGTAGGGCAGGAGTATTCAAGGGAGATAATAGTGGTGTGAGTCCTTAAGGTCATTTTTTTTTCTAATGATCACCTCAATAATAATTGAACATGTATACAAATCAATTACACGCTGAAAAGTGCTAAAAGTTTGATTCCATGTTTATTGCTTTTTAAATTATTCAAGTTTTAGTGACCTAGGGTATTGGTCGAAATTCAGGCCGAGCACCTTTAATATTTTGAAAATCTACAGTAGTGATAAGGATTTTGCATTTTCCTGGTCGTTTGTGCTCAGCTATGTCTGAAACTTTCAAATATACATGAAAAGGCATCTCTTCATCTGAATATAGCATAAAAATGATATTTAAGAAATGATTATTGAGAAAAATGCTGAAAATAATAAACTCAAACTAAGGGTTACCCGTCAAAATTTTGATTTTCCAGGAAAAGTAACAGTCTCTCGCTTTAATTTTGACATTTTTTCAAAGTAGTCTGTCTTCATTGATATGTGTGTTTGTTTTACAAGCCAATAGCTGTAAAATAAAGCTAAAATTATGCTTATTCCTGTATTGGTTTTGAAAACATAGTTAATTTTTAGTTAAACATGGTATCAAGTAAAATTTCTGCTAATTCCTGCAATATGAAGATAACTTGAAGTAACTATACATACACAGACGGGATTTCTGAATAACCGTGTTAACTGTGTCCTCACATGTCTGAAACGTTCACAGATACACAAGCAAGGCTTAGAGGTGAAGGATGTAAGGTACCCGTTCTGCAGCTCTAAAGCGCAAGAGCTTAGAGATGAATGATGGAAATTCCCATTCTGAAGCTCTAAATTGCAAGGCATTAGAGATGAATGATGAAAGATACCTGTTCTGCAGCTCTAAAGCGCAATGCCTTAGCATTAAAGGATGAAAGATACTCGTTCTGCAGCTCTAAAGCGCAATACCTTAGAGATGACGGATGCAAATGCCATTCTGCAGCTCTAAAGCGCAATGCCTTAAGAATAACGAATAAAGATACCCATTCTGCAGCTCTTTCTTAACGTCTCACACCACAATTAATTTTCCATAGGGTCCCATTGTAATGTTTTCGTTCGTGGCATAGAGATAAAAAAGATTTTGCAACATGTATTTATGCTTAAATTCTTCATTGATCCAATATCTGCAAGCTATTAACTTTTAACGAATATTTACCAGATTGAACTTTTTTTAACTTCATGTTTGCGTGACACCTATCAACATTTAGACAAAAATACAACCCCGTGGAGATTAGACCCATGATGTGTAAAATGAGGCAGAATTAGCTAGAAATCTTATATCAACATGCATTTTTCTGGGATCTCTTCCTAAAATGCTGTAGATTTAGAACCTGGTAAAGATAAATCAATGTATCCTGTAAAATGTAGAAAAGCGAACTTGTTTTTTTTATCTACCTCCTTCATCTGTAGGGCAGGAGTATTCAAGGGAGATAATAGTGGTGTGAGTCCTTAAGGTCATTTTTTTTTCTAATGATCACCTCAATAATAATTGAACATGTATACAAATCAATTACACGCTGAAAAGTGCTAAAAGTTTGATTCCATGTTTATTGCTTTTTAAATTATTCAAGTTTTAGTGACCTAGGGTATTGGTCGAAATTCAGGCCGAGCACCTTTAATATTTTGAAAATCTACAGTAGTGATAAGGATTTTGCATTTTCCTGGTCGTTTGTGCTCAGCTATGTCTGAAACTTTCAAATATACATGAAAAGGCATCTCTTCATCTGAATATAGCATAAAAATGATATTTAAGAAATGATTATTGAGAAAAATGCTGAAAATAATAAACTCAAACTAAGGGTTACCCGTCAAAATTTTGATTTTCCAGGAAAAGTAACAGTCTCTCGCTTTAATTTTGACATTTTTTCAAAGTAGTCTGTCTTCATTGATATGTGTGTTTGTTTTACAAGCCAATAGCTGTAAAATAAAGCTAAAATTATGCTTATTCCTGTATTGGTTTTGAAAACATAGTTAATTTTTAGTTAAACATGGTATCAAGTAAAATTTCTGCTAATTCCTGCAATATGAAGATAACTTGAAGTAACTATACATACACAGACGGGATTTCTGAATAACCGTGTTAACTGTGTCCTCACATGTCTGAAACGTTCACAGATACACAAGCAAGGCTTAGAGGTGAAGGATGTAAGGTACCCGTTCTGCAGCTCTAAAGCGCAAGAGCTTAGAGATGAATGATGGAAATTCCCATTCTGAAGCTCTAAATTGCAAGGCATTAGAGATGAATGATGAAAGATACCTGTTCTGCAGCTCTAAAGCGCAATGCCTTAGCATTAAAGGATGAAAGATACTCGTTCTGCAGCTCTAAAGCGCAATACCTTAGAGATGACGGATGCAAATGCCATTCTGCAGCTCTAAAGCGCAATGCCTTAAGAATAACGAATAAAGATACCCATTCTGCAGCTCTTTCTTAACGTCTCACACCACAATTAATTTTCCATAGGGTCCCATTGTAATGTTTTCGTTCGTGGCATAGAGATAAAAAAGATTTTGCAACATGTATTTATGCTTAAATTCTTCATTGATCCAATATCTGCAAGCTATTAACTTTTAACGAATATTTACCAGATTGAACTTTTTTTAACTTCATGTTTGCGTGACACCTATCAACATTTAGACAAAAATACAACCCCGTGGAGATTAGACCCATGATGTGTAAAATGAGGCAGAATTAGCTAGAAATCTTATATCAACATGCATTTTTCTGGGATCTCTTCCTAAAATGCTGTAGATTTAGAACCTGGTAAAGATAAATCAATGTATCCTGTAAAATGTAGAAAAGCGAACTTGTTTTTTTTATCTACCTCCTTCATCTGTAGGGCAGGAGTATTCAAGGGAGATAATAGTGGTGTGAGTCCTTAACGTTGCGTATAAAAGAGTTCGTGTTTAACCTCTTTACGTCAATTTTTTAACAAACCAACAACAATGTTTTGTATAACGTGCATTATTTTTATAAGCTGTCACAAAAATAATAAGTTTATGACCCAGATCTGGGTGAATTTGTAATAAATAAAATAGTTTCAGTTAATAAACTTGCGTAGTGTTAAAACTTGCGGCTTACCTCTTTGTCCATATCATCACTAAAGTTGATCGACGAGGAAGCCGACAACATTTTCATTCGTACAGATCCCTTGTATAACACTGCTTCCATAGTTCAAAGTTATACACAACATGTTCTCCGACCCCATATTGACAAGGAGTCTGATCACGTCAGGCATTTTCTAAAACTACTATATATTAACAAAAGTATTGATTTCATTGACATGCCTAGTATTTTTCGAGATACTCATGTAGTTGATTCTATCCCAAAATATTTCAAAAATTCTGAAAGTCCTGTAATTTGTTCTAAGTATAAAAAGCCTATTAGAAATATTATTTTCAACTACAACAAAATAGTTTCTGACCTTGATATAGTACATAATACTCCCAAGGAATGTGAATGCAACACATCAACATTTTGCTATGCTCCAGCAGGTCATGTTATCACTGGTAGTTTTGATATTATTGATAAACGTATTCGGCATTTGTTTTCGAAAGGTCCTAAATATAGATTACCTTCAACTATTGATTTTAATGCCTGTCGTGCCCAGATCGCCCACTCCATTGAAGATTTTAGTATCAAATGGTGTCGTAGAGAACATGCGGACCCAAACTCACTTTTCAATTCTGAAAATTATAGATACACGTATTAACTTTTATAATGCTAACCCCTCTTTACTTCCTCCGGGACGTAGGTTTTCCTTTCGTAATTTAAAATCGGGAATTCAGGAATTTCATAATAAATTTGTTTTAGTTCCTGCAGATAAAGCAGCTAATAATGTAATTATTGTTTGACGCCTACATTACGTCAATGTTTTATCTCTGGAACTCGGCAGCACCAATTCGTATACTCCAGTTAATTCTACCGAGGATGATGTTGTTTCCGCACATATCACTCGGTGCACTACTTTCAAGGCTGGTGTAAACGATGAGCAAAATAAACTGCCTACTATGTACATGATGTACTGGATTCCTAAATTACATAAAAATCCATATAAGGCTCGCTTTATTTCGAATTCTAGTGCCTGCACCACAACAAACATCTCCAAACTTTTAACTTCTTGTCTTACTGCCGTTAAAGATCACGTTAAACTATATTGTGATAAAACTTATGAAAACTCTGGGATTAATTTATTTTGGTCTATAAAAAATTCAGGAGACGTTCTTGATAAAATGTTCAAGAAAGGTCAAGTTTCATCAATAAGCACTTATGACTTCTCTACACTATATACAACCTTACCACATCACCTTATTAAAGACAAGCTAATTTCTCTTATTCAAAAAACATTTGCTAGAGAAAATACTACATTTTTGGCATGTAATAATATAAAAGCGTTTTTTACTAACGGCAGTTTTGACAATTATACTATGTGGACTTGCTATGAAGTTTGTGAAGCACTCATCTTCCTATTAGATAATATTTTCGTCAGGTATGGAACCACTGTTTATAGACAAATTGTTGGTATCCCTACGGGTACGAACTGTGCACCACTTGTCGCAGATTTGTTCTTATTTTGCTATGAAAGGGATTTATTGTTGAGTCTTTCACCAGATACCCAGGCAGATGTTATTGAAGCCTTTAATGATACCTCTCGGTATCTGGATGACATATTGAACATTGACAACCCTTTCTTTCCAACTATGGTTAATTATATTTATCCTAAAGAACTTCAGCTTAACAAAGCTAATATATCTGATAAAAACGCTTCTTTTCTTGATTTAGATCTCTCGATTGAAAATGGTAAAATAATTAGCAAAATCTATGACAAGAGAGATGATTTTAATTTTGACATTGTTAATTATCCCCACTTGGATGGGGATGTTCCCCGAGCAACTTCTTATGGGGTATATGTGTCTCAACTTATTCGTTTTTCTAGAGCTTGTACTCGGGTTGAGGACTTAAATATTCGTAATCTTTGAATAACTAAAAAGTTACTCAATCAGGGTTACCGTTACCATAAACTTCGTAAAACCTTTGCAAAATTTTATTATCGTAACCCTGATCTTCTTTCCAAATATAAAAGTAATTTAAGGACTCTTCTGCGACAAGGACTATCACAACCTGACATCTATGGTGATGTGATTTATAAACTTCGTAAGATTCTATGTCATGATCACTTTCATACTATCTTTATTAAACTTGTTAAAAAGTTTATCAAAAGAGGTTATGACCCTATCATTTTGCAACGTACTGCATGCTTGGTGGTGGACCCTTTTACAGTTCGCCACTATGCTTTCCTCTTTAACTGTACGATGACCGGATAGGCTGTGGACCCTATGATGACGCCTACCTAAAGCCCATTGGGACGGTGGTGTTTGATGTTTGTCCATGATCTTTCTTGTCGTGCCCTTAATGGTTTATTCTCTTACTGCTCTGGCTTCTGCAAAGTCATTGAGTACCTTCATTGTGGCTTTCTAGGCTATTGTTTTTTTGTATTATATTTACACGAGCATATTTGTGTTTTACTTATATTGCCTATTGATGCTGTCTTGTTGGTTAGAGATTAAATCATGGCGGGAATTTCTTTATTTACACTGTCCTGTTTTAATGGGATGACAGTAGGGTAAGTGTGAGGTTTGGTGCACCCTAGAACCGGGTTTAAACCCCCCAGTGGCCTACTTTGCCACTGACCGTTCCAAGACGGTAGCCCTATTGTCAACCCTTTTTGTGTTTGTGATATCGTTTGCATTTAGTATTGCTTTTGCCTTCTTGTTTGTCTGTTTGCGTGTTTGTTTCTGTGTTTTGTGGTTTACTTTCCTCCTTGAATGCTACTTTCCCTGTCCGATCTTTTTATATTTCTTTACAGGTTTAACTCAACCAATCAAAATCGTTCCAGGTTGTATTACACGTGTGTCATACTATATAAATATCACATTCATGAGAGGGTGATAGTAAGAATGTTCACCCTGAGGATATGATTCATTTTCAGTACAGATTTCACTTTGCCGGATTTTTTATTTTTTTCAAAAACAACTTTTTTTAAAATATGTCTATGAAAGTTATATCATTGGCTTGTAAATTACGTAACTAAGAAAATGAGTGGTGGTTTATTAAAATCGGTAAAGTACTTTTGAAGTTATGATGAATTAAAAATAGCATTTCACCACACTAAGCCGATGACGTCACTGAAACAGTACGTACTCCAACGCGCATCAAAGCTGCGCATGCGATACTTTTTTACTATCACCCTGCGATTTACTATCACCCTGTACTATCACCCTCGTGTGAGATAGTAAGAAATTACACATTGTTGTCTATGGTGGTATCGTTTCAAAGTTGCTCATTCGCATTAAAAGGAATGCCGAAAAGGCTATTTTGTTAATGTTGAAGATTTAGATCTAGATCTTTGTTAGGCGAGTTTACCACAAGTGCAAAAAGCGTACGCCATAAAAGTCAGGGGCGTAGCCAGGTTTTTTGTAGGTTGTATGCCCAAGAATATTTTTAGTCGAGCGTACTCCCATTGATTTTGTTTTATATCACCGTGCACATCTAGCGTATCTTAGGTAGTGTACAGGTGAATAGAAGTATTAATAGTATACACTATATTTTTATTTTACTTTTATTGACGACAACAAAGTCTAGAGTGGTGACATGTCTTTACAGAATTTATATGACTAGATCAAGTCGTCTGGAATTATCAGCTGCAAAGTCTGTAACTACTTTGTCAATATTGATGACATTGTACTTATGTATGTGCAACAATGCTAGCGATGACAGTCTATCTTCATCTATGGTATGGTATTACGCAGGGGAGTCTTGATTCTCTTCATCGCACTGAAACTCCTTTCTGCAGCACATGTCGACACAATGTATGTCAGCAGAGCCATCAACGCGCAGTGTAAGACCGGGTAGAACATGACATGTGTTTGGTCCAGTGTATCTCTAAGCGTCTGTGGTGGCGTCTCTTCGTGTAGACATTTCTCTTTCTATCGTCTTATTTGGAGTAGAAACTCGTCCTTGGTAACATCTGTATTGTCCCCATAATGGCCATATATGTCATTTGACACTGCACCATTCAGGTCGCGTAGTTTTGTAGGGATGAGGAATTGTGCCTTAAAAGCAGACATGCGAGGCTGCATCAATTTCTCATTTATCTCTGTGATTTCTAATTCATCTCTGTGATAAGATGATTCACAAATGGAAGGTAGAGGGAATGTTTCCAGTACTCGTTTGGTGTTGCTGCCTCAATGTTATACCTATGTTGTTGTCTACTAACGGTTCTAGGCATAGATGGCAAGATGGCGTAAGGGGCAGCTATCTCAGTTCCCTTTTCTACTAAAGCCTTCCGACTGCATCGTCATTTTTTCTCCCTCCAGTAATGATGCACACATCTAAGTTTCTTTTGATGCCTCCACTAAGTCTAGTCAGCGCTCTGAAGGGAAACAGAGTGTCGATGCTTGCACCGGAACACGTGCTGCAGAGTCACAGTGGCAACAATGAAATCCCACTTAAGGATGGAAGCATGATACCCTCTCGCTTTGCTATCGCCTTCATCTCCTAATTCTTGCATCGTTTCTACAATGACTAATTATAGCATGTCACGTGTCTGTCAAGACAAATCTCACGACGTACTGAGCGACGTAACGTAAATGATGGGGAAAAGCATAGGTCATAAAGATGGGAAAATCATAGGTACCATGGTGCACAAATGTTTCAATATTACCAGTGTTATTTTTTTTCCATCCCATGGGAACCGGTCTTGATGACCTATGATTTTCCCATCACTTAAAGACATCACACCAGAATCAAAAGATCACGGACAATTTACAGCTAGAGACGATCACAAACGTGTTAATCCTCTACTGCGGAAAATATATATTGAGGCCCCGACATAATTTTATATAAGACTACAATGTGCAATGTTTCTTACAATTGCTAAATGTTTATTTTACTGTTTCGAATAGAAACATTTAAATGTGGCAGATTAAACAAGGCAAAATCTGCAAATTTAATTTATTTTATTATAACAAATATGTATAGACTGAAATAATACACAATAAACAACATTACAATCATGACAAAATATCCTTTCTAGTCCCACATATGTCCCATGTATGGTATTTTCTCTAAATTGGGATCCAGCATCCAGATGTAAAACAGATAAAAATTATGAGCCAAGTCGTATTATCATAACAGACCCTTTTGCAAAACAGCTTTTATTATCGACAATCAAAAGTTTTGACGTTTACAAAACTCCCCAGAATTACATTTTCAGTACGGACTCTTATTTAGTGGAATCTTTTAATAACACACTAAACATTTTTCACGACAAAAGGATAGGTTCTTGTGGTGATATACAGTACATTTTAAAAACAAACTTAGCTGTGTGTCATTGGAATGAAAAAATTAGTTTGGACAACGCATGTTTGGATATCAAAATCGAATTTGGTTGAGATGGGTCAGTTTATTGTTCAAAGACTGTATTTGGAGACCATTTTAGAAGACCCAAAAAATGTAAATTTACACATAATTATTATTAAATTAACAATATAATATATGTTGTCTTAAATTTAATCAAAATCAATACTAAAATATTGAAATTAAATCATGCTGGTAGTGTTACACATAAAATTCAGAAATAATTAAATCGGATTTAAAATTGTTTGTCGGGGCCTCATAATATAACGGTACATACCAATCACCAATTTTGCATGAAATTCTCGTACTTTTCACAATGCATGAAAAAAACAATCATAAGTATGCCCCCACTATTTCTATAGGATGGATTAGGCTGGTGTGATGTCTTTAAGAAATATTAGTTTCTTTTTTTTTGCTGCCACACGGTGTACGCACATGCGTACTTTGCGTACAGGTAGCTACGCCCATGAACGTATGTAATATTACATAACATCCTGTCATAAAGTTCGGTGACTCATGCACAAACACTAATTCACTAATTTAAAATGAACACAAGGACACATGGTAGGCTAGTGTACAATAACTCATGGTGCGAGATCGAGTCCTGGGAGATACTTTATAACAAATTAAAGATTAAGATGTAGAGATCGCCATTTTTTTCCGATAAAATATTCAAAATGGCAAGTTTATCAATTATCTTTTTCTTACCATAAAATTCATAACCCACTTAAAAACTACAGCAACCACTATTTCAACATGTCTTTTATTACTTGCAATCATCGACAGGTACTATTAAAGTGAGAAAAAAAAGAAGTTCAACCCTGTAAAATAATGAACATGATTGTCTAGGATTTTTCTTTTCTTTGAAATGGCCAAGTTAAAAAAAAGTTATTTTGTTGAAAGCAAATTAACAGCCCACTTAAAAACTACAACAAACACTATTTTAATATGTCTTTTATTACTTGCAATCACCAACAAGTACAATAAAGTGCAAAAAAAAGTTAAACCTTGTACAAAAATGAACATGATTATCAAGGATTTTTTTTTTTGTTAAAAATGGCTTAGTTAAACAAAGTTTTTTTGTTGAAACCAAATTCACAATCTACTAAAAAACTACGGCAGACACTATTTCAGTATGTCTATTATTACTTGCAATCATCGAAAAGAGCAAAAAATGTTTACCCTGTATAAAAATGTACATGATTATAATTTTTTTGGTTAAAACCAAATTCATAACCCAATGAAAAACTACCGTAAACACTATTTCAATATGTCTATGATTACTTGAAATCATCGATAGGTACGATTAAAGTAAAAAAAAAGAAGTTGACCCTTGTACAAAAGTAAAAATGATTATGCAGGAGCAGTCTTTTCCCTAATAGGACATGCGCAGTGAAGCAGTCGTCTAGTGAACGAAAGCAGTCATCTAGTGAACGACAAGTGTTTGGCGTACATTCTGATGGAGACCGATCCCTGTCATTTTCGTCCCAGGTTGGCGTAAACAGCGAAAAGGAATGGTTAAGTGAAAAAAATCCCGCAGGCGAAAAGGAATATGTTTAGTAAATGTATCATTGTCTTAATTTAGTTGTTTAGTGGCAGATTTATTATATTTTTGATTAATTAAACATGATATAAATATATCAATATATAGGAGGATAGACCTATACACGGGACCGTCCGGTTTACGTCCCCATTCGCCATACTTAGCGAATGAGAGCAGAATCAAAGAAAGTTATTTTAGCGAGACGATTCTCAGCGGATTTTTTCATTTTTAACTTTCTTTGATTCTGCTCTCAATTTGCTAAGTATTAGCAGAAGTGAATATTAACCGAGTCTTTTTACCATTGATTGCGATACTTTAGGCATAATTATATCTTTATATATCTGAGAATTAGAGCTGAAATGCGTGTTTACTTACCGATTCGAGACAAATCTTCGTTACGGATGATCATCTCGTGCACCTGCTGATGACGTCGATTACTGGGCTTGGCTCAGGGAAAGTGTTTGCCCAAGAACACACCGACGAAACTCAGTGGCACCACGGAGGATTGAACCCTTGGGCCTCAAGTTACAAATCCGCCGCGCTACCGACAGCGCCACGCCGATGACAGCCCTTGATATAAATGCCGTTTTAGCAAACAGAGCATCCACAGGCCCTCTTGGACCTCTTGTATTAAATAGATTTAATTGAAGTGCAGTAAAAACAAAAGAAACACTGTATGACCTTAATATTAGACACATGATTGGAAACATTTGCGTCCCTGTAAATATGGAACAAACTGTTCCACAGGAAAATACATACAAATGTAATACTCATGATTTTAGCTCTACTGAGACGAGTTCGAAAACCTGCCAGATCAAACCAGTAACACCGGAGTTATGACCCTTGATTTGGTTAAAAATGCTGTATTTTGATTCGTTAAGACGATTAGGGCCTTCAATTTTATTACGATCTTTACAGATTGTTAATATCAATGAAAGCTTGGAGAAGTTTCAAAACTAACTAAATCGGAATAGTGACACCAGAGTTACAGCCCTTTATTTAGTTAAAAATGTATTTTGCCTCATTAAGAGGGATGATCAGTACCAAACCTAGTTGTGCATATTGTCACCGGTTTCCGATTGAATGATTTATTGCAGAGTTGTGGCCCTTTAAAGGTTTTATACACAAACATTGTCTGGACTACTTCTGTGATATAGTGAGCTTCGGGGGGTCTTAAAGTAAGATATTATATTGCACCCATGGCTGATCATAACATGTACATGAAAAATTAGGTGACCAACATTCATTCACGGCCTCTGTCATTTGTCTCAGAAGTAGCTTAATTAAGTTGTTTGTGTAGAGGCCTGGGTTTGACCATTTCCTCTGAAAGTTCATGACTGATGCGCATGAAAGTTAATTGATCCAATCAAGTATATATTTAGTAACAGTAGGACCATAACCTTTAGTTAAGTAGAGGTTTGTCTGTTGAAACAACCAAATGACCGGGGGAATTATATAAATACCCTGTATCAGCATTTTGGAAAGTAAGTTAAATATTTTGTTTACTCCAAAAAGAAGAGATTTGTACGATCGACCCCAAATTTGGCGTCCTAGAACCAGTTTCAGAGGTTAGAGTTCATGGTCGAGGGTACACGTGACAGTTCAAAGGTGGGACATAGTCACGCTATATAATATACGAGATTGCCTTCATTCGGCAGATCCTTATAGACTGGTGGAGATTCTTATAGAATCGCACTTTTGAACGTTAGAACTGCTTACGAATTGTAACTTGTACATTTAATCAAAGTTGAATATTTACTCTGGTTTTTAACTGTGTATAGTTGTATTGTGAAATATAATTAGATAGTAGTTTAATAAAATACATATTAAAGACTATTCTTGAGTTAGATATTTTCACGTCGCTATATAACATTAAAACTTCTGGTGCCTGCAACCAGGATTAATCGACGCTATACTACACTTCTCCTGAACCCCTGGCAGGATTTCAACGAAACTTTGCAGAGATGATCAGTACCAAGGATAGTTATGCATATCATCGCTGTGTTCTGAGTAAAATATTTTTGGTGGAGTTATGGTCCTTTAAATGTTTTAATACACACATTTTGTCCAGATTAGTTCTCCTGAGTCCCTGGTCGGATTTCAGCAACTCCTTGAAAGGATAATCAATATCAAGCCTTGTTGAGCATATAATCGCCGTGTTCCGGTTGAATGATTTTTGTTGGAGTTATGGCCCTTTAAAGGTTTCAATACACAAGTTTTGTCGGGACTACTTCTCCTGAACCCATGGCCGGATTTCAACAAAACTTTGCAGAGATGATCAGTACCTAGTTATTACTATGTTCCGGTTGAAAGACTTTTGGTCGAGTTATGGGCCTATAAAGGTTTTCAATACACACATTTTGAATGGACTAGTTCTCCTGAACCCCTGGTCGGATTTCAACGAAACTTTGCAGGGGTAATCAGTACCAGGCCTTATTGTGCACCTCTTCACCGTGTTCCGGTTGAATGGTTTTTGTTGCAGTTATAGCCCATTAAAGGTTTTGATACACAAACTTTATCCAGACTAGTCTTTCGTGATCAGGCCCTGGCCAAATTTCAATGAATCTTGGTGGGGATGATGAGTACCAAGCCTAGTTGCGCATATCTTCGCCGTGTTCCATTTTAATGTTTTTTGGGGAGTTATAGCCCTTTGAAAGGTTTGATACACAAACTTTATCCAGACTAGTCTATTCTGAACTCCTGGCTGAATTTCAACGAATCATGGCGGGGATGATGAGTACCCAGCCTAGTTGCACATGCCATCGCCGTGTTCCGGTTAAATGAATTTTGGCAGAGTTATGGCCCTCAAAAGTTTATATGTTACTCTAGGGCTTTCTATGGTGTTTTTTTCCATACATATCAATGCCTTATAAGTTTCATCTTTAATAATGTAATGTCCAAGATGTGCAGTACAGCCTGAATATGAACGTGGTATGTATAATATCAATTCATGGTAACGATAACTGCTAACCATAAATACTCGGCACTGTCGAACTGAGGACAGTCCACACTCTGAAATATATAGTTATTAAGATGTACTTAATACCTCTATCACATATAATCCTACACACATATAATGTAACACATACATTATTCATATGTAATACATATCACATATAATTTACACATACCTTATTCATATATAATCAAAATCATATAGTTATGCAATCTTATTTCATAATTATGATTTAATGCATACTCTTTAGTCACCTTAAACATTATGTATACTCAATATGTGTCTAGTGGCTCCAAGATAAAACAAGGGTTTAAAAATAATGGCTTAACAATACTACACGCCACTTACCAATCTATGGGACAAGCGTTTCTGTCTCCCTCCCAGGTCACTCTCTCTCTGTGCGCGTTATCAACGTGCTGTGCTATGCAACTGCAAGTTAAAACGTTAGAACATGCAAGTCAGATAGAAATGTTCAGTCATGCTAAGAATAACTGCCATCTTAAAAACATCAGTACACCAACGAACACTTCGCGAAAATACATCTTTTTCCGAAATATAACAATTCCAACGTGTAATAACATTATCTAAAGCACAACGTATTGCATCAGCCCGGCTCAATATAAAACCAAATAAAATAATACTGACCCAGCAAATATCCCTCTACAACCAGGGGCGTAGCTTGGCTGAATATGATGTGTAGGCCGAGTTCTAGTTGGGTCCGCGGGGGCATGCTCCCCCGTAATGTTTTTTCAGCTAGACTGTCGGAGGTGCGTTTTGGCGTATATTTCGTACCGTTGAATATGTCTATAAGAGCATCAATATCCTTACTTTTTACCGTAAATTATATATCTAAATTTTGGCATTTTTATTTTTCGATTTCTCAGAAAAAAGTGTAGGCCGGGCCTACACGGCCTATAGGAAGCTACGCCCCTGCCTTAGTAGAATCGTTTATTATTAATATTCGCACTTCAGCAGTAAACTTTTCATCAGTCAACATACCACTGCGAGATTCATCATCATACTCTCACTGGCTAATGCCCTGACAAATATCTGCGCTCGTTACGTCCATTGTTGTACATGTACACGTCTGTGGAGAAAGATCAGCTTTACATTGTATCCTAACCCTCTAAGGATTGGCCTTGTGAGTACATATGTGGTGTTTGTTTTGAGTAGACCATCTGTGTACCTGTATATTCCAGTCTGTAGCGGGTGCAGAAACACCATAATCTGGCCTGGATAAGCACTTTGTTGATTTACTGCTTGAGAGTACCACCAGAACAAGTAGATGGTCACCTTCAATCACGCGTTTGCTGAACTACGGTGTCCTGTAAGGGCCATGTTACCATCGCATATAACCATCGACCATCGAGCTAGGTCGATGGTAAGATGCGATGGTTGATGGCAAGATGCGATTGTAAGATGCGATGGTCGATGGTAAGATGCGATGGTCGATGGTCGATCGCATCTTACCATCGACATCGCATCTTACTATCGACCATCGCATCTTATCATAGACCATCGCAACTAACCACCGCATCTTACCATCGACCACCGCATCCTACGATGGTCGATGGTAAGATGGTCCCAAAAGGTCACCGTACAAAACAGTTACTTCCCATGAGAAAAATGTTGCCTCCCCATGTAAAATTGAGTTATTTCCCCTGATGAGTTACAGCTCTTATAAAAATAAGTTACTTAACCTGATAAAAAAGAGTTACCTCCCTAATAAAAAGGAGTTACCTATCCTGATAAAAAGAGTTACTTGCCCTATTAACAAGGAGTTGCATCCCCTGATAAAAAGGAGTTATCTCCCCTGATGAAAAGGATTTGCCTCCACTAATAAAAACAGTTATTTTCCCGGACAAAAAAAAAGTTTCTTTCGCCTGATAAAATGGACTATTTCCCTAGTAAATAGAAGTTGCCTCCCTTGATGATAAGGAGTTACCTTACCTACTATAAAACAGTTACTTCCCCTGACAAAAAAGGAGTTGCCTCCCCTCGTAAAATCGAATTATTCCCCCTGACAAAAAGGAGTTACTTCCCCTAGTAAAAAGGATTTGCCTCCACTGATAATAAGGTGTTACTTCACCTAGTAAAAAAGAGTTACCTCACCTAATTATAAGACAGTTACTTCCCTTATAAAAAGGAAGTTACTTCCCTTGATAAAAGTGAGTTTTTCCCCTTATAAAAAAACTTGCCTCCCCTGATAAAAATGAGTTACTTACCCTAGTTAAAAGGAGTTGTCTCCCCTGATATTAAAGAGTTACCCCTAGGAAAATGGAGTTACCTACCCTGATGAAAAAAGTAACCTCCCCTAATATAAAACAGCTACTTCCCCTGACAGAAAGGAGTTAGTTCCCCTGAGGAGTTACCTCCCCTATTAAGAAAGTTACTTCCCCTGACAAAAAGGAGATTATTCCCTTATAAGAAAGGAGTTACTTCCCGTGATAAAAATGAGTTACCTCCCCCAATAAAAAGAAGTTACTTCCCAGATGAAGAAAGTTACATCCCCTTATATAAACATTTACTCCCCCTGAAAAAAAGGAGTTACCTCCCCTAATAAAAAGGATTTACCTCCTCTGGTAAAACTGAGTTACTTCCAGGGACAAAAAGAAGTTACTTCCCCTAGTAAAAGTAGTTACCTCCCCTGATGAAAAATGCTACCTCCCCTAATAAAAAGCTTACTTACCCTGATAAAAAGGAGTTAGCCCTGATGAAAAAATTTACCTCTCCTATAGTCTCGGCCAGCCAGACCGTATCATGCATATGTCTAACTTGCAGATATCGGTCTGGGCAGATTAGGCCAATTAAAGCGCCACTAGCGATTAACACAATTTATTCGCGCTTTTTTTCAGGCGCATAGTGATGTCCTGTTATAATGTACAATGTCAATTGTTGATACATCAGTTAAAACTTTTTAACTTCACTTGCTGCTTCTCATAAGTTAAAAATTAGAAAGTATTATTTAATGAACTTAAAGATATGTTTTTGGAAAGTCTCGTTGAGTCTCTAAAATCTAGCCAAAATCGCCAAAAACGTTGGGGCGATTTCAAACGTCCTATTGTCCACAGGCCCTGGGTCTGGATCCGTGTAGTCTCGATCATCCAGACCTCTCGCAAGATTTCTCTCAAAGAAGTCCACACGATGGTCTGGAGAAAAGCTTTTTTAAATTTGTAACATCAAAACCAAATCACCGTCCGCTGATTGGTCAACTTTAGTTTGTTATTGGAATCACCTTATACGTCACAGTTTGTTATGGGAATCTCCCCTACGCCACGACGGCGTCAAAACTTACGTGACGTTACGCACAATGTTGTGTAATAGAAGTGCCACCAAAGTCAGTGGATCACGAATAATACTAAAAAATAAATTTTAAACATCATTTTGTAATATAGATTATATTATGTTTTTAAAAACACAAAAAAAATAAGTTATTGTATATTTAATAAGGACGTACACACATCCCATTGGAAGTATTGTTGCGCGTAATATAACGTGCACTTTGATGTTGCGGTCAAAATGACGTCACGTCGTAGTCAGTCAAACATTTTAATGAACCACGAGTCCAGACGCTCGCTAGCGCTCGAAGTCAACTTGAGTGTGTCTGGATGATAGAGGCTAGATCAGTGTAGCACAGCGTAACGAAGAAATCAGAAGCAGGCCGGGTGACCGAGGCTACCTCTCCTAATATAAAACAGTTATTTCCCAGTACAAAAAGGAGGTACTTACCCTGCTAAAAAGGAGTTACCTACCCTAATAAAAAACTTACCTCCCCTAATAAAGAGGAGTTACTTTCCCTGATGAAGAAAGTTACCTCCCCTAATATAAAACACTTACTTCCCAGGACAAACTCATATTGTTTACATACTGCAGACGCTTCACTTACCTAAAGGAAGTAAGTGTGGGGGGGGGGGGGGGATATCTAAATGGCTACGACTTTAAAACAAGCAAGTGAACAATGGCGGACGTCTACAGTAGTTTATATTTAAACGCTGAGTAGCAGTCTATCCTAATATAAAACATTTACTTCCCCTGAAAAAGGGAGTTATCTCACCTAATAAAAAAGATTTAGCTCCCATGATAAACTGAGTTACTTCCCCGGACAAAAAGGAGTTACTTCCTCTAGAAAAAAGGAGCTACCTCCCCTGATGAAAAAAGTTACTACCCCTGACAAACAGGAGTTACTTTCCCTAATGAAAAACAGATACTTCCCAAAGTAAAAATGAATTACTTCCCTTAGAAAAAATGAGTTACCTACCCTGTTGAAAAAAGTTACTATCCCCTGATCAAAACGAGTTACTTTCCCCAGAAAAAAGGAGTTACTTCCCCTGACAAAAAGGAGTTGCCTCCCATTATAAAGAATGAGTATTTATTTCCCCTGATATAAAGGAGTAACCTCCCCTAATAAAAACTTAAAAAGAAGCTACTTCCGCCAATATAAAAGTTTTCCGACAAAAAGAGATTCCCTCCCCTTATAAAAAGAAGTTTCTTTCCCTGATAAAAAACGTACCTCCAATGGCAAAAAGGAGTTACTTCCCGTAATATAAAACACTTCTCCTGATAAAAAGGAGTTACATCCTCCAGAAAAAAGGAGTTACCTCCCTAATAAAGAAGTAACTTTCTCTAGTAAAAAACAGTTACCTCCCCTAATATAAAACAGTTATTTCCCCTGACAAAAAGAGGTAACCTCACCTTAAAAAGAGTTACTTCCCCTGATATAAAGGAGTTACCTCAATTAATAAAAAATACCTCTCCTAAAAAAAGGAGTTATTTCCCCTAATATAAAACAGTCACTTTCCCTAGTAAAAGGGAGTTACCTCCCCTAATATAAAACCGTTACTTCCCCTGACAAAAAGGAGTTGCCGCCCCTTATAAAGAAGGAGTTACTTCGCGTCATCTAAAAAACTTACCTCCCCTGATAAAAAGGAGTAACTTTCCCCAATAAAAACACTTACTTCCCTAGAAAAAAAGGAGTTACTTCTCTTACAAAAAAAGATTTACTTCCCCTGATGAAAAGTGTTACTACTCCTGATGAAAAGGAGTTACTTCCCCCAGAAAAAAGGAGTTACCTCCCCTAATAAGGAAGTTACTTCCCCTGACGAAAAGGAGTTACTTCCCTTGATAAAAACTTACCTCCCGTGACAACAAGGAGTTACTTCCCCAGATAAAAAGGACTTTCCTCCCTTTATAAAGAAGGAGTCACTTTTCCTGATCTGAAGGAGTTACTTCCACTAATAAAACACCTCCCCAGATAAAAAAAGGATTTGCCTCCTGGTAAAATTAAGTTACTACCCCTGACAAAAAGGAGTTACTTACCCTTATAAAAAGTTACCTCCCCTAATATACAAAAGGAGTTACTCCCCTTAATAAAGAAGTTATTTCCCCAAATAAAAAACAGTTACTTCCCCTAGTAAAAAGGATCCACTTCCCTTAGAACAAAGGAGTTACCTCCTCTAATATAAAAAAGTTACTTCCCCTGATAAAAGGAGAGCTGGCTGGCGCAGTCGGTAGTGCGGCAGATTTGTAACTGGAGGCCCCGGGTTCAATCCTTGGTGGTGCCACTGTTTCGTCGGTGTTCTTAGGCAAGACACTTCAATTCCATTAGCCTCGTCCGTGGGATGGGGACGTAAACCGGGCGGTCCCGTGTATCGTCTATCCTCCGAGCACGTTAAATAACCAATCGTGAACGCTCGGCCAAAATCCCGTCATTCTTCGGGATCCCGCCTCGTGTGTATCACGGCGTTTCGGTATGTTCAAAATATTGACATTCTGTTAGCCGGAAGGCAAAGGCACAGAAAATAGTGCACTGTTGCTATGTAAGCAATGGCCGCTAACCACACGTATTGATGTATAATTTGCGTTGAATGTTTGTTTTTTACAATGCAGATCACTGCTTTCATGTAAATAAGCTACTGATGGAGCAATCGACTGAATAACATTGCAACATTTGGACGATAACTTTTGAGTTTGAATGCAAATTTGTTTTGGCGATTTTGGCGGGAATCTAAGGCACGTTAAAATATGTGTATTACATTCCAGTAATGCTGCGAAGCCGTGTACGAGATGTTGCGAATGGTTAAAGAACTATAGGAATCTATTCAATAATAAGAGTAGGGCACGGTTCCCGGATTCTTATGTATCCTACCCCTCTCTATTGGGCGGCTCTAAATATCCTTTTTTATCGATAAAAAAGTTACCTCCGTTATTATAAAAGTTATCCCCCCCCCCCCCCCCCCCCCCCCCCACCCGACAAAAAGGATTTATCTCCACTTAGAGAAAAGGAGTTACTTTCCCTGATAAAACACTTACCTCCCCTGAGAAAAAAGGAGTTATTTCTCCTATTAAAAAGGTGTTAGATCCCTTCGAAAAGTTACATCCATTGATGAAAAAATTGATCTACCCTATATAGTAAGTTACTTCTGGCAAAAAGAGTTACCTCCCCTAATAAAAAGCTTACCTCCTCTGATAAAATCGAGTTACTTCACCTAATAAAACGGAGTTACTTCCGTTAGAAAAAAAGGAGTTACCTCCCCTAATATAAAACAGTTGTTTACCCTGACAAAAAGGAGTTACCTCCCCTAATAAAAAGCACCTTCCCTGAAAAAAGGGGTTACTTCCCCTAATAAAAACAATTACTGCCGCTGACCAAAAGGAGTTACCTCCCCTTATGAAAAAGGAGTTACTTTAACTGATGAATAAAGTAACCTCTCCTAATATAAAAGTTAATTTCAGACAAAAAGGAGATACATTCCCTAATATAAAGGAGTTACCTCCCTAGTAAAAAAGGAGTTAGCTCCCCTAACAAGAAAAGTTACTACCCCTGATATAAAGGAGTTACTTCCCCGTACTAAAAGGAGTTGCCTCCCATTATAAAGAAGCAGTTACTTCCTTAAAAAAGGAGTTACCTCACCTGATATAGTTACTTTCCCTGACAAAAAGGGAGTTACCTCACCAATTATACAAAAGGAGTTACTTCCCTTAGAAAAAAGTTACCTCCCCTGATGACAAAAAACCCTACCCCAACATAAAACATTTACTTCCCGTGATAAAAAACTTACCTCCCGATAAAAAGGAGTTACTTCCCTGATATAAAAAAGTTATCTCCCGTAATAAAAAGCTTACCTCCTTTGATAAAAGGAGTTACTTGCCCTAGTAAAAAGTAGTTACCTCCCCTAATATAATGGTTACATCCCCTGATATATAGGAGTTACCGTCCCTAATAAAAAACTTACCTCCCCTGATAAAAGGAATTACTTCCCCTCATAAAAATCAGTTACTTCCCTTATTAAAAAGAGAGTTACCTCCCCTACTATAAAAAGTTACTTTTTCTTACAAAAAGGAAAATGATGTAAAAAACTTCCCCTAATAAAAAACAGTTACATCCCTAAAAAGGGAGTTACTTTCCTCAGAAATCCCCTTATGAATAAAGTTACCTCCCGTGATAAAGAAAGTTACCTCCCCTAATACAGAGTTACTTCCTGACAAAAAGAAGTTACCTCCGCTAATATAAAAAAGAGTTACTTCCCTTAGAATACCTCCCTTAACATAAAAACAGTTGGTTTCCCTGATAAAAAGAGTTACCCGCACCCTTTAAACAGGAGTTACCTCACCTAATATAAAACGGCCACTTCTTCTGATAAAAAGGAGATACCTCACTAATATAAATAGAAATTACTTACCCTGATAAAAGGAGTTACTTCCCTTAGAAAAAGGAGTTGCCTACCGTAAAATAACAGTTACTTCTACCGACAAAAAGTAGTTACTTCCCCTAATATAACGGAGTTACCTCTCCTAATAAACACTTACCTTCCCTGATAAAAAAAAGTTACTTCCCGATATAACGGAGTTACCTCCCCTAATAAACACTTACCTTCCCTGATAAATAGGAGTTACTTCCCATAATAAAATAGTTACTTCCCCTAGTAAAAAGGAGTTACATCCTTGATATAAAGGAGATACCTCCCCTAATAAACACTTACCTTCCCTGATAAAAAGGAGTTACTTCCCTCTAAAAAGGAGTTACCGCCCCTAATAAAAACGCTTACCTCCCCTGATAAAAATAGTTACTTCACCTGACAAAAAGGAGTTACTTCCCCTGATATAAAGGAGTTACCTCCCTTAATAAAAAGCTTACCTCCCCTGATAACAGGAATTACTTCCCCCGAGAAAAAGAAGTTACCTTCCCTGATGAAGTAAGTGATCTCCCCTAATATACAGTTACTTCCCCCCGACAAAAAGTCGTTACCTCCCCTTATAAACAAGAGGGCGATGATGGCCCTATATCGCTCACCTGAGTAAATTTGAACCATTACAAGAGGGCCAAGATGGCCCTAAAGCGATCATCTTAGTACTGGCACATTACCGAACTTCTCCGAAATCTTATGGTCATATACAATATTTGCAAGTTTGGTTAAGATTATTCAAAAAATGTGGGCTCTGTTGTGTATAACAACATTGATATAGACAGTTTAAGACCCTGACAAAGTTTGGTAAAGATCAAATACAAAATGAAGTTGCTAGAGAGTAACACCTTGGGCAGAGACAAATGTGACCCCAGGGCTACATGTAATATATGAGAGCTGTGTGCCTTGTGGTTTTAGAGAAGAAGATTTTTTAAGTCTTTCCCTATACAAGTCTATGTAAACAAACATTTAAACAAATTTGGTAAAGATAGTAAATGCAAAATATTAAACCTCTGGCTCTTGTAGTTCCAGAGAAGAAGACTTTAATGTGTTTTCTATATACGTCTATGTAAAACTGTGACCCTCGGAGTGGGGTCAAATTTTACCCCAGGGTCACCATTTGAACAAACTTGGCCGAGGGCCATAATCTTATAGTAAATGCAAAATATCAAACCTCTGGCTCTTGTAGTTTCCGAGAAGATTTTTTATGCAAACCATGTGATCCTTGGGGCGCGGCCAAATGTGACCCGAGGGCCACCATTCGAACAAACTTGGTAAAGGACCATAAGCTTACAGTAAATTCAAAATATCAAACCTCTGGCTCTTGTAGTTTCCGAGAAGATTTTTTAATTATTTTACCTATATAAGTCTATGTAAAACTGTGACCCCCGGGGCGGGGACAAATCTGACCCCAGGGTCACCATTTGAAACAAGAGGGCCATCATGGCCCTATATCGCTCACCTGAGTAAATTTGAACCAATACAAGAGGGCCAAGATGGCCGTAAAGCGACCACCTGAGTACTGGCACATTATCGAACTTCTTCAAAATCTTATGGTCATATACAATCTGTGCAAGTTTGGTTAAGATTTTTCAAGAAATGTGGCCTCTGTTGTGTTTACAAATGTGACCCCAGGGCTACATGTAATATATGAGAGCTGTGTGGTTTGTGGTTTGTGGTTTTAGAGAAGATTTTTTCAGTTTTTCCCTATACAAGCCTATGTAAAACTGTGACCCCCGGGGCGGGGCCAAATGTGAACCCAGGGTCACCATTTGAACAAAATTGGTAGAGGACCATGAGCTTATAGCAAATGCAAAATATTAAACCTCTGGCTCTTGCAGTTTCAGAGAAGATTTTTTAAGTTTTCCCCTATACATGTCTATGTAAAACATGTGACCCTTGGGCGGGACCAAATGTGACCCGAGAGTCACCATTTGAACAAACTTGGTAAAGGACCATAAGCTTACAGTAAATGCAAAATATCAAACCTCTGGCTCTTGTAGTTTCCGAGAAGATTATTTTTATTTTCCTATATAAGTCAATGTAAAACTGTGACCCCGGGGTAGGGACAAATTTGACCCCTGGGTCACCATTTGAACAAACTAAGTAGAGGACCATAAGCTGATGCTACATGTAATACATGAGAGCTCCGTGCTATGTGGTTCCAGAGAAGGACTTTTTTCAGTTTTTCCCTTTACAAGCCTATGTTAAACTGTGACCCCGGGGCGGGGACAAATGTGACCCCTGGGTCACCATTTGAACAAACTTAGTAGAGGACCATAAGCTGATGCTACATGTAATACATGAGACCTTTGTGCCTTGTGGTTTCAGAGAAGATTTTTTAAAGTTTCTTCCTATATGTCTATATGAAAAACATGCAAAATCTCAATATACAAACTTTGGACCCCTGGGGAATAGCCATTTCTTATCCCGGGGACTTTATTTGAACAAAGTTAATAGTCTAGGCGTTGGCAATTATTTTAAGAGAAAAACTGTTGAAATCTGTCCAGCGGTTCTTGAGAAAAAGATTTTTTTTAGGTTTCAACTATATATAATAATGGCGGCCATCTTGGATGTCGCGCTGACCTAATTTTAATAAATCTAAAAGGCATTCATCTAAGGATCATTCACGTGAAGTTTGGTCAAAACTGGCAACGCGGTTTCTGAGGAGAAGTCGTTTGAAGCAAAAGTTAACGACGACGGACGGACGGACGGACGGACGACAGACGAAGAGTGATCCCAATAGCTCACCTTTAAGCCTTCGGCTCAGGTGAGCTAAGAACTAAGTAGAGGACCATAAGCTGATGCTACATGTAATACATGAGAGCTCCCTGCCATGTGATTCCAGAGAGGATTTGTAAAACTGTGACCCCAGGCGCGGGGCCCATTGTGACCCCTGGGTCACCATTTGAACAAACTTGGTAGAGGACAATAAGCTTATAGCAAATGCAAAATATTAAACCTCTGGCTCTTGCAGTTTCAGAGAAGATGGATTTTTTAAGTTTTTCCCTATACATGTCTATGTAAAACATGTGACCCTTGGGGCGGGGCCAAATGTGACCCGAGGTAAAGGACCATAAGCTTATAGTAAATGCAAAATATCAAAACTCTGGCTCTTGTAGTTTCCGAGAAGATTTTTAAACATATTTTTATATATAAGAATTTAAGTCTATGTAAAACTGTGACCCCCGGGGCGGGAACAACTTTGACCCCAGGGTCACCATTTGAACAAACTTAGTGGAGGACCATAAGCTGATGCTACATGTAATACATGAGACCTCTGTGCCTTGTGGTTTCAGAGAAGATTTTTTAAAGTTTTTTCCTATATGTCTATATGAAAAACATGCAAAATCTTAATATACAAACTTGGACCCCCGGGGCATGGCCATTTTGACCCCGGGGACTTCATTTGAACAAACTTGATAGTCTAGGCTTTAGCGATCATTTTAAAAGAACAAGAGGTCAATGACTTTGAAGCTCTACTGATAGATTTTGATAGCTAGGTGATCAGCATTCCTGTGAAGTTTCATAAAAAAATGTCAAGTAGTTTCAGAGGAGTAGTCGCTACAAGTTGAAGTTTTTACTATATAACTCTATGTGAACAAAGATGGCAGCCATGTTTAACGTCGAATCAAAACGATTTTTGACAACGACCAACACCATGTCATGCTGATCATTTTAGAAAAAGTCCCATATCATATCACTTATAGTTTTCAAGAAGTAGTCGTTACAAACTTGTATTTTAAAAATCTATTTTTAGCTTTGGCGGCCATCTTGGATTTCACATCAACATGATTTTTGCAAGGATCAACTAGACTTCATGGGCAACATTTCTGTAAAGTTTCATGAATATCCATCCAGTAGTTTCAGAGGAGTAGTCGCTACAAATAAAAGTTTATGGACAGACAGACGGACGACGGACGCCGCACCATAGCATAAGCTCTGCTGATCTCTGAGAGCTAAAAACTGTTGATATCTGTCCAACTGTTCTTGAGAAGAAGATATTTAAGGTTTCGACCATATATGGTAATGGTGGCCATCTTGGATGTCGCGCTGACCTAATTTTAACAAATCTAAAAAGCCTTCATCTAAAGATCATCCACGTGAAGTTTCGTCAAAATTGGCCAAGCGGTTTCTGAGGAGAAGTCGTTTGAAGCAAAAGTTAACGACGGACGACGACGGACGAAGAGTGATCCCAATAACACACCTTTGAGCCTTCGGCTCAGGTGAGCTAAAAAGGAGTTACTTCCCCTGAAAAAACGTTACTTCCCTTAGAAAAAAGGAGTTACCTCCCTTAATATAAAACAGTTACTTCCCCTGACAAAAAGGAGTTACTTCCCGTAATAATAAAAAATACTTCTGATAAAAACTTGCCTCCCCTGATGAAGAAAGTTACCTCTCCTAATAAAAACTATCAAAAGGAGTTACTCCCCTTATATAAAAAATGAGTTACTTCCCTTAGAAAAAAAGGAGTTACCTCCACTAATTTAGCTAACTTTCCCGATAAAAAGGTGTTGCCTCCCCTTATAAAGAAGGAGTATTTTCCCCTGATATAAAGGAGTAACCTCCCCTAATAAAACAGTTACCTCCCCTGATAAAAAGGAGTTGCCTGCACTAGCAAAATGGATTTACATCCCCTTATAAAAAGGAGTTCTCCAATAAAAATTAGCCTCCCGATGAAAGGAGTTAACGGACAAAAAGGAGTGACATACCCTAATATAAACAAGAGGTCAATGACCTTGAAGCTCTACTGATTGATTTTGATTTCAGGAAGTAGTCGCTACAGACTTTTTTTTTATTTTTAGCCGTGGCGGCCATCTTGAATTTCCGGCCGACCTGAAATTTTGCTAGGATCAATTAGACATCAAAAGCAACATTCCTGTGAAGTTTCATGAAAATCCGTCAAGTAGTTTCAGAGGAGTAGTCGCTACAAGTTTTCATTATATAACTCTGTGTAAACAAAGATGGCCACTGGCAGCCATGTTTAACGTCGAATCAAAATAATGTTTGACTCTGATAACCATCATGTCATGCTGATCATTTTACAAAAAGACCCATATCAATATCACTTATAGTTTTCAAGACGTAGTCGCTACAAACTTCATTTTTAAAAATCTATTTTTAGCTGTGGCGGCCATCTTGAATTTCTGGCCCATCTGAAATGTTGCTAGGATCAATTAGACATTAAGAGCAACATTCCTGTAAAGTTTCATGAAAATCCGCCAAGTAGTTTCAAAGAAGTAGTCGCTACAAGTTTTTACTATATAACTCTATGTAAACAAAGATGGCCGCTGGCAGCCATGTTTAACGTCGAATCAAAACGATTTTCGACAAGGACCTACGTCATGTCATGCTGATCATTTTAGAAAAAGTCCCATATCAATATCACTTATAGTTTTCAAAAAGTAGTCGCTACAAACTTGTTTTTTAAAAACCTATTTTTAGATTTGGCGGCCATCTTGGATTTCACATCAACATGAATTTTTGCTAGGATCAACTAGACTTCATGGGCAACATTTCTGTAAAGTTTCATGAAAATCCATTCAGTAGTTTCAGAGGAGTAGTCGCTACAAAAAAAAGTTTACGGACAGACAGACAGACGGACGACGCACCACGTTATAAGCTCTGCTGATCTCTGATCAGTAGAGCTAAAAAGGAGTTACTTCCCTTAGAAAGTTACCTCCCCTGATGCAAAGCACTTAACTCCCCAAATAAAAAAACTTAAACCGTTTGTTTGCAAGTTGTTTTACGTCATTTTCAACGTATATACTTAAAATTTGCTAAGGATTACTTTTTTGCTGTCTAAATTTCTTGCTGAAATAAATAGCATTTCTATTTTTACGTGAAATTATTAAGGGCAGTGTATGGTCATGTGATCTCATGACTCAGAATCAAATTGTGGAATTGTTGAAGTATCAATGAAATTAATATCGTTATTGTGAAAAGTGACCCTTAGCAAATTTTGAGTAGTATAGGATGTTCGATTGTTTGTGATGGAGGCAGACCACCCTCTTTTCCTGGGTTTGATAAACAGGATTTAATTGTATGTATATATGTATGCATCTATGTATGTGTCTATGTAGGTGTCTATATATGGATCTATGTATGTATGCATCTGTTTTTTCTGTGTACGTGTCTGTGTGTATACATGCATGTATATATGTATGTATATATCTATGCATGCAAGTACACACGCATAGGTCAAGGTCAGGCTTGCTGACCTACTTTTGGGAATAATGTGTAGAAGTCGATATATATGTTGAAAGCAATGATGGACATACATGCATCATTGTACATACTAAAATGATGGCATGACAGTGCTGTAACCAGGCTTTAAAAACACCGAGGCAAATCCTCACCCCCACACTGTAGCTACGGGACATTAATGTATCATTTATCTTCCGATAATCGGTCAAAAATCAGGAAAGCAAACGCCTCGGTGCTCCTCGGGATGGCAACAGCCCTGCATAAATGAATAAACACAATATTCAAAACTTTATTTACATACAAGGTAACGATTGTTTCAGTGAAACCACAGTTGTTATTGTAATTGTGCACACAAAACAAGACCTTGAATGAGCATTTTAAAAAAAGGGGGGGGGGGGGGGGGGGGGGGGGGGGTGGTAGCAGGGGAGATATTTAATTTAATGTTGCACCTTAATTAAGATTCATAATGAATACCACAATGGGATTAAAATAAAAAATATACAATATTTTCAACATAAAAGGTTGTATAAAAAGCTGTTTAAAGATAAAAAAAAAAAAAAAGCTCATCATTTGATTTTCATTCATGAAATATCGCACTGGCCCACATGAAATTCATGTAAATTCCAGTGTCCCATCTGTTTGTTATTAAATCTGTGGTACCATAAAATGGTGGCATTTCTGGGTTACAGAAATCGATGAGGCAATTCTTAAGACATCCACAAAGAACACACCTTAGAATAAGCTACAACAAAAATAAAGTCAAACAATATATTCTGGTCCGCAGAAGAATGCATAAAAAACCCTGGAAAACCCCATGCCAACTTTCCTAATACATGTACTAAATGTAAGCAAATAAAGGGTCAGATCCAGGAACTTGCTGTGTTAGTAATATAGCGGCATAGGAAGTCATGATGTACAGGGTTCTTATAACTATGGTTATGTGAAGGTATGGTCCTACCTAGGTATACAGGGTTCATATATGGTTATATAAAGGCATGACCCTTTGTGGATATACAGGGTTCTTATATGATTATGGGAAGCACAGACCTAATAACTTTATTAATATGTCTGTGTGGGAAGGTATTGTTCAACGTAGATATATAGGGTTCTTTTATGGTTACAGGAAAGTATGGTTCTACGTAGATATACAGGGTTCTTATATGGTTATAGGAAGGTATGGTTCTACGTAGATATTCAGGGTTCATATATGGTTATAGGAAGGCTTGGTTCAACGTAGATAAACAGGGTTCATATATGGTTATAGGAATCAAATGTATGGTTCTAAGTAGATATTCAGGGTTCATATACGGTTTTAGGAAGGTATGGTTCTCCGTAGATATACACCTGGTTCATATATGGTTATAGGAATGTATGGTTCTACGTAGACCTTCAGGGTTCATAAATTATATGGTTATAGGAAGGTATCGTTCTACGTAGATATTCAGGGTTCATATATGGTTATAGGAAGGTATGGTTCTACGTAGATATACAGGGTTCATAAATTATATGGTTATAGCAAGGTATGGTTCTACGTAGATATTCAGGGTTCATATATGATTATAGGAATGTATGGTTCTACGTAGATATACAGGGTTCATAAATTATATGGTTATAGGAAGGTATGGTTCTACGTAGATATTCAGGGTTCATATATGGTTATACGAATGTATGGTTCTATGTAGATATACAGGGTTCATATATGGTTATAGGAATGTATGGTTCTATGTAGATATACAGGGTTCATAAATTATATGGTTATATGAATGTATGGTTCTATGTAGATATTCAGGGATCATATATGGTTATAGGAAGGTATGGTTCTACGTAGATATACAGGGTTCATAAATTATATGGTTATAGGAAGGTATGGTTCTACGAAGATATTCAGGGTTCATAAATGGTTATAGGAAGGTATGGTTCTACGTAGATTTACAGGGTTCATAAATTATGTGGTTATAGGAAGGTATGGTTCTACGTAGATATTCAGGGTTCATATATGGTTATAGGAATGTATGGTTCTATGTAGATATTCAGGGATCATAATATGGTTATAGGAAGGTATGGTTCTACGTAGATATACAGGGTTCATAAATTATATCGTTATAGGAAGGTATGGTTCTACGTAGATATTCAGGGTTCATAAATGGTTATAGGAAGGTATGGTTCTACGTAGATTTACAGGGTTCATAAATTATGTGGTTATAGGAAGGTATGGTTCTACGTAGATATTCAGGGTTCATATATGGTTATACGAATGTATGGTTCTATGTAGATATACAGGGTTCATATATGATTATAGGAATGTATGGTTCTCTGTAGATATACAGGGTTCATCAATTATATGGTTATATGAATGTATGGTTCTACGTAGGTAAACAGTGTTCATAAATTATATGGTTATATGAAGGTATGGTTCTACGTAGATATTCAGGGTTCATATATGGTTATAGGAAGGTATGGTTCTACCTAGATATTAAGGGTTCATATATGATTTTAGGAAGGTATGGTTCTACATAGATATACAGGGTTCATAAATTATATGGTTATAGGAAGGTATGGTTCTACGTAGATATACAGGGTTCATAAATTATATGGTTATAGGAAGGTATGGTTCTACGTAGATATTCAGGGTTCATATATGGTTATATGAATGTATGGTTCTACGTAGATATACAGTGTTCATATATGATTATAGGAAGGTATGGTTCTACGTAGATATTCAGGGTTCATATATGGTTATATGAATGTATGGTTCTACGTAGATATTCAGGGTTCATATATGATTTTAGGAAGGTATGGTTCTACGTAGATATACAGTGTTCATATATGGTTATAGGAAGGTATGGTTCTCTACGTAGATATTCAGGGTTCATACATGGTTATATGAATGTATGGTTCTACGTAGATATACAGGGTTCATATATGGTTATAGGAATGTATGGTTCTATGTAGATATACAGGGTTCATAAATTATATGGTTATATGAATGTATGGTTCTATGTAGATATTCAGGATCATATATGGTTATAGGAAGGTATGGTTCTACGTAGATATACAGTGTTCATAAATTATATGGTTATAGGAAGGTATGGTTCTACGTAGATATTCAGGGTTCATAACTGGTTATAGGAAGGTATGGTTCTACGTAGATTTACAGGGTTCATAAATTATGTGGTTATAGGAAGGTATGGTTCTACGTAGATATACAGGGTTCATAAATTATATGGTTATAGGAAGGTATGGTTCTACGTAGATATTCTGGGTTCATATATGATTATAGGAAGGTATGGTTCTACGTAGATATACAGGTTCATAAATTATATGGTTATAGGAAGGTATGGTTCTACGTAGATATTCAGGGTTCATATATGGTTATACGAATGTATGGTTCTATGTAGATATACAGGGTTCATATATGGTTATAGGAATGTATGGTTCTATGTAGATATACAGGGTTCATACATTATATGGTTATATGAATGTATGGTTCTATGTAGATATTCAGGGATCATATATGGTTATAGGAAGGTATGGTTCTACGTAGATATACAGGGTCATAAATTATGTGGTTATAGGAAGGTATGGTTCTACGTAGATATTCAGGGTTCATAAATGGTTATAGGAAGGTATGGTTCTACGTAGATTTACAGGGTTCATAATTATGTGGTTATAGGAAGGTATGGTTCTACGTAGATATTCAGGGTTCATATATGGTTATAGGAAGGTATATGGCTCTACGTAGATATACAGGGTTCATAAATTATATGGTACGCTATAGGAAGGTATGGTTCTACGTAGATATTCAGGGTTCATATATGATTATACGAATGTATAGTTCTATGTAGATATACAGGGTTCATATATGATTATAGGAACGTATGGTTCTATGTAGATATACAGGGTTCATAAATTATATGGTTATATGAATGTATGGTTCTACGTAGGAATACATTGTTCATAAATTATATGGTTATATGAAGGTATGGTTCTACGTAGATATTCAGGGTTCATATATGGTTATAGGAAGGTATGGTTCTACGTAGATATTCAGGGTTCATATATGGTTATAGGAAGGTATGGTTCTACGTAGATATACAGGGTTCATAAATTATATGGTTATAGCAAGGTATGGTTCTATGTAGATATTCAGGGTTCATATATGATTATAGGAATGTATGGTTCTACGTAGATATACAGGGTTCATAAATTATATGGTTATAGGAAGGTATGGTTCTACGTAGATATTCAGGGTTCATATATGGTTATACGAATGTATGGTTCTATGTAGATATACAGGGTTCATATATGGTTATAGGAATGTATGGTTCTATGTAGATATACAGGGTTCATAAATTATATGGTTATATGAATGTATGGTTCTATGTAGATATTCAGGGTTCATAAATGGTTATAGGAAGGTATGGTTCTACGTAGATTTACAGGGTTCATAAATTATGTGGTTATAGGAAGGTATGGTTCTACGTAGATATTCAGGCGTTCATATATGGTTATACGAATGTATGGTTCTATGTAGATATACAGGGTTCATATATGGTTATAGGAATGTATGGTTCTATGTAGATATACAGGGTTCATAAATTATATGGTTATATGAATGTATGGTTCTATGTAGATATTCAGGGATCATATATGGTTATAGGAAGGTATGGTTCTACGTAGATATACAGGGTTCATAAATTATATCGTTATAGGAAGGTATGGTTCTACGTAGATATTCAGGGTTCATAAATGGTTATAGGAAGGTATGGTTCTACGTAGATTTACAGAGTTCATAAATTATGTGGTTATAGGAAGGTATGGTTCTACGTAGATATTCAGGGTTCATATATGGTTATACGAATGTATGGTTCTATGTAGATATACAGGGTTCATATATGATTATAGGAATGTATGGTTCTCTGTAGATATACAGGGTTCATAAATTATATGGTTATATGAATGTATGGTTCTACGTAGGTAAACAGTGTTCATAAATTATATTGTTATATGAAGGTATGTTTCTACGTAGATATTCAGGGTTCATATATGGTTATAGGAAGGTATGGTTCTACCTAGATATTAAGGGTTCATATATGATTTTAGGAAGGTATGGTTCTACATAGATATACAGGGTTCATAAATTATATGGTTATAGGAAGGTATGGTTCTACGTAGATATTCAGGGTTCATATATGGCTATATATGAATGTATGGTTTTACGTAGATATACAGTGTTCATATATGATTATAGGAAGGTATGGTTCTACGTAGATATTCAGGGTTCATATATGGTTATATGAATGTATGGTTCTACGTAGATATTCAGGGTTCATATATGATTTTAGGAAGGTATGGTTCTATGTAGATATACAGTGTTCATATATGGTTATAGGAAGGTATGGTTCTACGTAGATATTCAGGGTTCATATATGTTTATATGAATGTATGTTTCTACGTAGATATACAGTGTTCATATATGATTATAGGAAGGTATGGTTTTTCGTAGATATTCAGGGTTCATTCATGGTTATATGAATGTATGGTTCTACGTAGATATACAGGGTTCATATATGGTTATAGGAATGTATGGTTCTATGTAGATATACAAGGTTCATAAATTATATGGTTATATGAATGTATGGTTCTATGTAGATATTCAGGGATCATATATGGTTATAGGAAATTATGGTTCTACGTAGATATACAGTGTTCATAAATTATATGGTTATAGGAAGGTATGGTTCTACGTAGATATTCAGGGTTCATAAATGGTTATAGGAAGGTATGGTTCTACGTAGATTTACAGGGTTCATAAATTATGTGGTTATAGGAAGGTATGGTTCTACGTAGATATTCAGGGTTCATATATGGTTATACGAATGTATGGTTCTATGTAGATATACAGGGTTCATATATGGTTATAGGAATGTATGGTTCTATGTAGATATACAGGGTTCATAAATTATATGGTTATATGAATGTATGGTTCTATGTAGATATTCAGGGAATCATATATGGTTATAGGAAGGTATGGTTCTACGTAGATATACAGGGTTCATAAATGGTTATAGGAAGGTATGGTTCTATGTAGATTTACAGGGTTCATAAATTATGTGGTTATAGGAAGGTATGGTTCTACGTAGATATTCAGGGTTCATAAATGGTTATAGGAAGGTATGGTTCTACGTAGATTTACAGGGTTCATAAATTATATGGTTTAATGAATGTATGGTTCTACGTAGGTAAACAGTGTTCATAAATTATATGGTTATATGAAGGTATGGTTCTACGTAGATATTCAGGGTTCATATATCGTTATAGGAAGGTATGCTTCTACGTAGATATTAAGGGTTCATACATGATTTTAGGAAGGTATGGTTCTACATAGATATACAGGGTTCATAAATTATATGTAGATATTCAGGGTACATATATGGTTTTAGGAAGGTATGGTTCTACGTAGATTTACAGGGTTCATAAATTATATGGTTATAGGAAGGTATGGTTCTACGTAGATATTCTGGGTTCATATATGATTATAGGAAGGTATGGTTCTACGTAGATATACAGGGTTCATAAATTATATGGTTATAGGAAGGTATGGTTCTACGTAGATATTCAGGGTTCATATATGGTTATACGAATGTATGGTTCTATGTAGATATACAGGGTTCATATATGGTTATAGGAATGTATGGTTCTATGTAGATATACAGGGTTCATACATTATATGGTTATATGAATGTATGGTTCTATGTAAATATTCAGGGATCATATATGGTTATAGGAAGGTATGGTTCTACGTAGATATACAGGGTTCATAAATTATGTGGTTATAGGAAGGTATGGTTCTACGTAGATATTCAGGGTTCATAAATGGTTATAGGAAGGTATGGTTCTACGTAGATTTACAGGGTTCAAAAATTATGTGGTTATAGGAAGGTATGGTTCTACGTAGATATCAGGGTTCATATATGGTTATAGGAAGGTATATGGTTCTACGTAGATATACAGGGGTTCATAAATTATATGGTACGCTATAGGAAGGTATGGTTCTACGTAGATATTCAGGGTTCATATATGATTATACGAATGTATGGTTCTATGTAGATATACAGGGTTCATATATGATTATAGGAACGTATGGTTCTATGTAGATATACAGGGTTCATAAATTATATGGCTATATGAATGTATGGTTCTACGTAGGAATACATTGTTCATAAATTATATGGTTATATGAAGGTATGGTTCTACGTAGATATTCAGGGTTCATATATGGTTATAGGAAGGTATGGTTCTACGTAGATATTCAGGGTTGATATATGGTTATAGGAAGGTATGGTTCTATGTAGATATACAGGGTTCATAAATTATATGGTTATAGCAAGGTATGGGTTCTACGTAGATATTCAGGGTTCATATATGATTATAGGAATGTATGGTTCTACGTAGATATACAGGGTTCATAAATTATATGGTTATAGGAAGGTATGATTCTACGTAGATATTCAGGGTTCATAAATGGTTATACGAATGTATGGTTCTATGTAGATATACAGGGTTCATATATGGTTATAGGAATGTATGGTTCTATGTAGATATACAGGGTTCATAAATTATATGGTTATATGAATGTATGGTTCTATGTAGATATTCAGGGATCATATATGGTTATAGGAAGGTATTGTTCTACGTAGATATACAGGGTTCATAAATTATATCGTTATAGGAAGGTATGGTTCTATGTAGATATTCAGGGTTCATAAATGGTTATAGGAAGGTATGGGGTTCTACGTAGATTTACAGAGTTCATAAATTATGTGGTTATAGGAAGGTATGGTTTTACGTAGATATTCAGGGTTCATATATGGTTATACGAATGTATGGTTCTATGTAGATATACAGGGTTCATATATGATTATAGGAATGTATGGTTCTCTGTAGATACACAGTGTTCATAAATTATATGGTTATATGAATGTATGGTTCTACGTAGGTAAACAGTGTTCATGAATTATATGAATATATGAAGGTATGGTTCTACATAGATATTCAGGGTTCATATATGGTTATAGGAAGGTATGGTTCTACCTAGATATTAAGGGTTCATATATGATTTTAGGAAGGTATGGCTCTACATAGATATACAGGGTTCAATAAATTATATGGTTATAGGAAGGTATGGTTCTACGTAGATATACAGGGTTCATAAATTATATGGTTATAGGAAGGTATGGTTCTACGTAGATATTCAGGGTTCATATATGGTTATATGAATGTATGGTTCTACGTAGATATACAGTGTTCATATATGATTATAGGAAGGTATGGTTCTACGTAGATATTCAGGGTTCATATATGGTTATATGAATGTATGGTTCTACGTAGATATTCAGGGTTCATATATGATTTTAGGAAGGTATGGTTCTACGTAGATATACAGTGTTCATATATGGTTATAGGAAGGTATGGTTCTACGTAGATATTCAGGGTTCATATATGTTTATATGAATGTTTGTTTCTACGTAGATATACAGTGTTCATATATGATTATAGGAAGGTATGGTTTTTCGTAGATATTCAGGGTTCATACATGGTTATATGAATGTATGGTTCTACGTAGATATACAGGGTTCATATATGGTTATAGAATGTATGGTTCTATGTAGAGATACAGGGTTCATAAATTATATGGTTATATGAATGTATGGTTCTATGTAGATATTCAGGGGATCATATATGGTTATAGGAAGGTATGGTTCTACGTATATATACAGTGTTCATAAATTATATGGTTATAGGAAGGTATGGTTCTACGTAGATATTCAGGGTTCATAAATGGTTATAGGAAGGTATGGTTCTAAGTAGATTAACAGGGTTCATAAATTATGTGGTTATAGGAAGGTATGGTTCTACGTAGATATTCAGGGTTCATATATGGTTATACGAATGTATGGTTCTATGTAGATATACAGGGTTCATATATGGTTATAGGAATGTATGGTTCTATGTAGATATACAGGGTTCATGAATTATATGGTTATATGAATGTATGGTTCTATGTAGATATTCAGGGATCATATATGGTTATAGGAAGGTATTGTTCTACGTAGATATACAGGGTTCATAAATTATATGGTTATAGGAACGGTATGGTTCTAAGTAGATTTACAGGGTTCATAAATTATGTGGTTATAGGAAGGTATGGTTCTACGTAGATATTCAGGTTCATAAATGGTTATAGGAAGGTATGGTTTCTACATAGATTTACAGGGGTTCATAAATTATATGGTTATATGAATGTATGGTTCTACGTAGGTAAACAGTGTTCATAAATTATATGGTTATATAAAGGTATGGTTCTACGTAGATATTCAGGGTTCATATATGGTTATAGGAAGGTATGGTTCTACGTAGATATTAAGGGTTCATACATGATTTTAGGAAGGTATGGTTCTACATAGATATACAGGGTTCATAAAATTATATGTTTATAGGAAGGTATGGTTCTACGTAGATATACAGGGTCATAAATTATATGGTTATAGGAAGGTATGGTTCTAGGTAGATATTCAGGGTTCATATATGGTTATATGAATGTATGGTTCTACGTAGATATACAGTGTTCATATATGATTATAGGAAGGTATGGTTCTTCGTAGATATTCAGGGTTCATATATGATTATATGAATGTATGGTTCTACGTAGATATTCATGGTTCATATATGATTTTAGGAAGGTATGGTTCTAAGTAGATATACAGTGTTCATATATGGTTATAGGAAGGTATGGTTCTACGTAGATATTCAGGGTTCATATATGGTTATATGAATGTATGGTTCTACGTAGATATACAGTGTTCATATATGATTATAGGAAGGTATGGTTCTACGTAGATATTCAGGGTTCATACATGGTTATATGAATGTATGGTTCGACGTAGATAAACAGGGTTCATACATGGTTATAGGAATGTATGGTTCTACGTAGACATTTAGGGTTCATATATGGTTATAGGAAGGTATGGATCCACATAGATATTCAGGGTTCATATATGGTTATAGGAATGAATGGTTCTACGTAGATATACAGGGTTCATATACGGTTATAGGAAGGTATGGTTCCACGTAGATATACAGGGTTCATATACGGTTATAGGAAGGTATGGTTCCACGTAGATATTCAGGGTACATATATGGTTTTAGGAAGGTTTGGTTCTACGTAGATATACAGGGTTCATAAATTATATGGTTATAGGAAGGTATGGTTCTACGTAGATATTCTGGGTTCATAAATGATTATAGGAAGGTATGGTTCTACGTAGATATACAGGGTTCATAAATTATATGGTTATAGGAAGGTATGGTTCTACGTAGATATTCAGGGTTCATATATGGTTATACGAATGTATGGTTCTACGTAGATATACAGGGTTCATAAATGGTTATAGGAAGGTATGGTTCTATGTAGATTTACAGGGTTCATAAATTATGTGGTTATAGGAAGGTATGGTTCTACTTAGATATTCAGGGTTCATAAATGGTTATAGGAAGGTATGGTTCTACGTAGATTTACAGGGTTCATAAATTATATGGTTATATGAATGTATGGATTTACGTAGGTAAACAGTGTTCATAAATTATATGGTTATATGAAGGTATGGTTCTACGTAGATATTCAGGGTTCATATATCGTTATAGGAAGGTATGCTTCTACGTAGATATTAAGGGTTCATACATGATTTTAGGAAGGTATGGTTCTACATAGATATACAGGGTTCATAAATTATATGGTTATAGGAAGGTATGGTTCTACGTAGATATACAGGGTTCATAAATTATATGGTTATAGGAAGGTATGGTTCTAGGTAGATATTCAGGGTTCATATATGGTTATATGAATGTATGGTTCTACGTAGATATACAGTGTTCATATATGATTATAGGAAGGTATGGTTCTACGTAGATATTCAGGGTTCATATATGGTTATATGAATGTATGGTTCTACGTAGATATTCAGGGTTCATATATGATTTTAGGAAGGTATGGTTCTAAGTAGATATACAGTGTTCATATATGGTTATAGGAAGGTATGGTTCTACGTAGATATTCAGGGTTCATATATGGTTATATGAATGTATGGTTCTACGTAGATATACAGTTTCATATATGATTATAGGAAGGTATGGTTCTACGTAGATATTCAGGGTTCATACATGGTTATATGAATGTATGGTTCTACGTAGATATACAGGGTTCATACATGGTTATAGGAATGTATGGTTCTACGTAGACATTCAGGGTTCATATACGGTTATAGGAAGGTATGGTTCTACGTAGATATACAGGGTTCATATACGGTTATAGGAAGGTATGGTTCCACGTAGATATTCAGGGTACATATATGGTTTTAGGAAGGTATGGTTCTACGTAGATATACAGGGTTCATAAATTATATGGTTATAGGAAGGTATGGTTCTACGTAGATATTCTGGGTTCATATATGATTATAGGAAGGTATGGTTCTACGTAGATATACAGGGTTCATAAATTATATGGTTATAGGAAGGTATGGTTCTACGTAGATATTCAGGGTTCATATATGGTTATACGAATGTATGGTTCTATGTAGATATACAGGGTTCATATATGGTTATAGGAATGTATGGTTCTATGTAGATATACAGGGTTCATACATTATATGGTTATATGAATGTATGGTTCTATGTAAATATTCAGGGATCATATATGGTTATAGGAAGGTATGGTTCTACGTAGATATACAGGGTTCATAAATTATGTGGTTATAGGAAGGTATGGTTCTACGTAGATATTCAGGGTTCATAAATGGTTATAGGAAGGTATGGTTCTACGTAGATTTACAGGGTTCATAAATTATGTGGTTATAGGAAGGTATGGTTCTACGTAGATATTCAGGGTTCATATATGGTTATAGGAAGGTATATGGTTCTACGTAGATATACAGGGTTCATAAATTATATGGTACGCTATAGGAAGGTATGGTTCTACGTAGATATTCAGGGTTCATATATGATTATACGAATGTATAGTTCTATGTAGATATACAGGGTTCATATATGATTATAGGAACGTATGGTTCTATGTAGATATACAGGGTTCATAAATTATATGGCTATATGAATGTATGGTTCTACGTAGGAATACATTGTTCATAAATTATATGGTTATATGAAGGTATGGTTCTACGTAGATATTCAGGGTTCATATATGGTTATAGGAAGGTATGGTTCTACGTAGATATTCAGGGTTGATATATGGTTATAGGAAGGTATGGTTCTATGTAGATATACAGGGTTCATAAATTATATGGTTATAGCAAGGTATGGTTCTACGTAGATATTCAGGGTTCATATATGATTATAGGAATGTATGGTTCTACGTAGATATACAGGGTTCATAAATTATATGGTTATAGGAAGGTATGATTCTACGTAGATATTCAGGGTTCATATATGGTTATACGAATGTATGGTTCTATGTAGATATACAGGGTCCATATATGGTTATAGGAATGTATGGTTCTATGTAGATATACAGGGTTCATAAATTATATGGTTATATGAATGTATGGTTCTATGTAGATATTCAGGGTTCATATATGGTTATAGGAAGGTATTGTTCTACGTAGATATACAGGGTTCATAAATTATATGGTTATAGGAAGGTATGGTTCTACGTAGATATTCAGGGTTCATAAATGGTTATAGGAAGGTATGGTTCTACGTAGATTTACAGGGTTCATAAATTATGTGGTTATAGGAAGGTATGGTTCTACGTAGATTTTCAGGGTTTATATATGGTTATACGAATGTATGGTTCTATGTAGATATACAGGGTTCATATATGGTTATAGGAATGTATGGTTCTATGTAGATATACAGGGTTCATAAATTATATGGTTATATGAATGTATGGTTCTATGTAGATATTCAGGGATCATATATGGTTATAGGAAGGTATGGTTCTACGTAGATATACAGGGTTCATAAATTATATCGTTATAGGAAGGTATGGTTCTATGTAGATATTCAGGGTTCATAAATGGTTATAGGAAGGTATGGTTCTACGTAGATTTACAGAGTTCATAAATTATGTGGTTATAGGAAGGTATGGTTTTACGTAGATATTCAGGGTTCATATATGGTTATACGAATGTATGGTTCTATGTAGATATACAGGGTTTATATATGATTATAGGAATGTATGGTTCTCTGTAGATATACAGGGTTCATAAATTATATGGTTATATGAATGTATGGTTCTACGTAGGTAAACAGTGTTCATAAATTATATGAATATATGAAGGTATGGTTCTACATAGATATTCAGGGTTCATATATGGTTATAGGAAGGTATGGTTCTACCTAGATATTAAGGGTTCATATATGATTTTAGGAAGGTATGGCTCTACATAGATATACAGGGTTCATAAATTATATGGTTATAGGAAGGTATGGTTCTACGTAGATATACAGGGTTCATAAATTATATGGTTATAGGAAGGTATGGTTCTACGTAGATATTCAGGGTTCATATATGGTTATATGAATGTATGGTTCTACGTAGATATACAGTGTTCATATATGATTATAGGAAGGTATGGTTCTACGTAGATATTCAGGGTTCATATATGGTTATATGAATGTATGGTTCTACGTAGATATTCAGGGTTCATATATGATTTTAGGAAGGTATGGTTCTACGTAGATATACAGTGTTCATATATGGTTATAGGAAGGTATGGTTCTACGTAGATATTCAGGTTTCATATATGTTTATATGAATGTTTGTTTCTACGTAGATATACAGTGTTCATATATGATTATAGGAAGGTATGGTTTTTCGTAGATATTCAGGGTTCATACATGGTTATATGAATGTATGGTTCTACGTAGATATACAGGGTTCATATATGGTTATAGGAATGTATGGTTCTATGTAGAGATACAGGGTTCATAAATTATATGGTTATATGAATGTATGGTTCTATGTAGATATTCAGGGATCATATATGGTTATAGGAAGGTATAGTTCTACGTATATATACAGTGTTCATAAATTATATGGTTATAGGAAGGTATGGTTCTACGTAGATATTCAGGGTTCATAAATGGTTATAGGAAGGTATGGTTCTAAGTAGATTAACAGGGTTCATAAATTATGTGGTTATAGGAAGGTATGGTTCTACGTAGATATTCAGGGTTCATATATGGTTATACGAATGTATGGTTCTATGTAGATATACAGGGTTCATATATGGTTATAGGAATGTATGGTTCTATGTAGATATACAGGGTTCATGAATTATATGGTTATATGAATGTATGGTTCTATGTAGATATTCAGGGATCATATATGGTTATAGGAAGGTATGGTTCTACGTAGATATACAGGGTTCATAAATTATATGGTTATAGGAAGGTATGGTTCTAAGTAGATTTACAGGGTTCATAAATTATGTGGTTATAGGAAGGTATGGTTCTACGTAGATATTCAGGGTTCATAAATGGTTATAGGAAGGTATGGTTCTACATAGATTTACAGGGTTCATAAATTATATGGTTATATGAATGTATGGTTCTACGTAGGTAAACAGTGTTCATAAATTATATGGTTATATAAAGGTATGGTTCTACGTAGATATTCAGGGTTCATATATGGTTATAGGAAGGTATGGTTCTACGTAGATATTAAGGGTTCATACATGATTTTAGGAAGGTATGGTTGTACATAGATATGCAGGGTTCATAAAATTATATGTTTATAGGAAGGTATGGTTCTACGTAGATATACAGGGTTCATAAATTATATGGTTATAGGAAGGTATGGTTCTAGGTAGATATTCAGGGTTCATATATGGTTATATGAATGTATGGTTCTACGTAGATATACAGTGTTCATATATGATTATAGGAAGGTATGGTTCTTCGTAGATATTCAGGGTTCATATATGGTTATATGAATGTATGGTTCTACATAGATATTCATGGTTCATATATGATTTTAGGAAGGTATGGTTCTAAGTAGATATACAGTGTTCATATATGGTTATAGGAAGGTATGGTTCTACGTAGATATTCAGGGTTCATATATGGTTATATGAATGTATGGTTCTACGTAGATATACAGTGTTCATATATGATTATAGGAAGGTATGGTTCTACGTAGATATTCAGGGTTCATACATGGTTATATGAATGTATGGTTCGACGTAGATAAACAGGGTTCATACATGGTTATAGGAATGTATGGTTCTACGTAGACATTTAGGGTTCATATATGGTTATAGGAAGGTATGGATCCACATAGATATTCAGGGTTAATATATGGTTATAGGAATGAATGGTTCTACGTAGATATACAGGGTTCATATACGGTTATAGGAAGGTATGGTTCCACGTAGATATACAGGGTTCATATACGGTTATAAGAAGGTATGGTTCCACGTAGATATTCAGGGTACATATATGGTTTTAGGAAGGTTTGGTTCTACGTAGATATACAGGGTTCATAAATTATATGGTTATAGGAAGGTATGGTTCTACGTAGATATTCTGGGTTCATAAATGATTATAGGAAGGTATGGTTCTACGTAGATATACAGGGTTCATAAATTATATGGTTATAGGAAGGTATGGTTCTACGTAGATATTCAGGGTTCATATATGGTTATACGAATGTATGGTTCTATGCAGATATACAGGGTTCATATATGGTTATAGGAATGTATGGTTCTATGTAGATATACAGGGTTCATACATTATATGGTTATATGAATGTATGGTTCTATGTAGATATTCAGGGATCATATATGGTTATAGGAAGGTATGGTTCTACGTAGATATACAGGGTTCATAAATTATGTGGTTATAGGAAGGTATGGTTCTACGTAGATATTCAGGGTTCATAAATGGTTATAGGAAGGTATGGTTCTACGTAGATTTACAGGGTTCATAAATTATTTGGTTATAGGAAGGTATGGTTCTACGTAGATATTCAGGGTTCATATATGGTTATAGGAAGGTATATGGTTCTACGTAGATATACAGGGTTCATAAATTATATGGTACGCTATAGGAAGGTATGGTTCTACGTAGATATTCAGGGTTCATATATGATTATACGAATGTATGGTTCTATGTAGATATACAGGGTTCATATATGATTATAGGAACGTATGGTTCTATGTAGATATACAGGGTTCATAAATTATATGGTTATATGAATGTATGGTTCTACGTAGGAATACATTGTTCATAAATTATATGGTTATATGAAGGTATGGTTCTACGTAGATATTCAGGGTTCATATATGGTTATAGGAAGGTATGGTTCTACGTAGATATTAAGGGTTCATATATGATTTTAGGAAGGTATGGTTCTACATAGATATACAGGGTTCATAAATTATACGGTTATAGGAAAGAATGATTCTACGTAGATATACAGGGTTCATAAATTATATGGTTATAGGAAGGTATGGTTCTACATAGATATACAGGGTTCATAAATTAGATGGTTATATGAATGTATGGTTCTACGTAGATATACAGTGTTCATAAATTATATGGTTATAGGCAGGTATGGTTCTACGTAGATATTCAGGGTTCATATATGGTTATATGAATGTATGGTTCTACGTATATATACAGTGTTCATATATGATTATAGGAAGGTATGGTTCTACGTAGATATTCAGGGTTCATATATGATTTTAAGAAGGTATGGTTCTACGTAGATATACAGTGTTCATATATGGTTATAGGAAGGTATGGTTCTACGTAGATATTCAGGGTTCATATATGGTTATATGAATGTATGGTTCTACGTAGATATACAGTGTTCATATATGATTATAGGAAGGTATGGTTCTACGTAGATATTCAGGGTTCATACATTGTTATATGAATGTATGGTTCTACGTAGATATACAGGGTTCATATATGGTTATAGGAATGTATGGTTCTACGTAGACATTCAGGGTTCATATATGATTATAGGAAGGTATGGATCCACATAGATATTCAGGGTTCATATATGGTTATAGGAATGAATGGTTCTAAATAGATATACAGGGTTCATATACGGTTATAGGACTGTATGGTTCTACGTAGATATACAGGGTTCATATACGGTTATAGGAAGGTATGGATCCACGTAGATATTCAGGGTTCATATATGGTTATAGGAATGAATGGTTCTACGTAGAAATACAGGGTTCATATACGGTTATAGGACTGTATGGTTTTACGTAGATATACAGGGTTCATATATGGTTATAGGAATGTATGGTTCTACGTATATATACAGGGTTCATATATGGTTATAGGAATGTATGGTTCTACGTAGACATACAGGGTTCATATATGGTTATAGGAAGGTATGGTTTTACATAGATATACAGGGTTTATATATGGTTATAGGAATGTATGGTTCTACGTAAATATACAGGGTTCATATAATGGTTATAGGAAGGTATGGTTCTACGTAGATATACAGGGTTCATATATGGTTATAGGAACGTATGGTTTTACGTAGACATTCAGGGTTCATATATGGTTATAGGAAGGGATGGTTTTATGGAGATATTCTGTGTTCATATATGGTTATATGAAGGCATGGTTCTACGTAGATATTCAGGGCTCATATATGATTAAGGAAGGTATGGTTCTACGTAGATATTCAGGGTTCATATATGGTTATATAGGAATCAAATGTATGATTCTACGTAGATATACAGGGTTCATATACGGTTATAGGAAGGTATGGTTTCACCTAGATATTCAGGGTTCATATATGGTTATAGGAATGTATGGTTCTACGTAGATATACAGGGTTCATATATGGTTATAGGAATGTATGGTTCTACGTAGATATTCAGGGTTCATATATGATTAAGGAAGGTATGGTTCTACGTAGATATACAGGGTTCATATATGGTTATAGGAAGGTATGGTTCTACGTAGACATTCAGGGTTCATATATGGTTATAGGAAGGTATAATTCTACGTAGATATGCAGGGTACATATATGGTTATAGGAAGGTATGGTTCTGGGTAGATATATATGGATCATATATGGTTATAGAAGGTATAGTTCTGTGTAGATATATATGGATCATGTATGGTTATAGGAAGGTATGATTCTGTGTAGATATATACGGTTCATATTTGGTATGGGAAGGTATGGTTCTGTGTAGATATATATAGATCATATATGGTAATAAGAAGGTATGGTTCTGTGTAGATATATATGGATCATATATGGTTATAGGAAGGTATGGAACTGTGTAGATATATAAGGTTTATACATGGTTATAGGAAGGTATTGTTCTGCGTAGATATATAAGGTTCATATATAGTTATTGGAAGGTATAATTCTTGTTTAAATATATATGGTATATATAATTTATGGTTATAAGAAGGTATGGTTCTGTGGAGATTTAAGGTTCATATATGGTTATAGGATGATTATGGTTCTGTGAAGATACAGAGTGTGCAAAGATCATGCTGGACTATAAAAATAAACCCTAAATCCACTCGTGTCCAGCAAAGAATGACATGTTATGTTAAAATAAGAGAGAATAGTTCTTTCGTGACAGTAAACTTGTTAATATTTAAAAAAGTTGACATGATGGTATAAACTTACAATAAAAACTCTGGGTGTCTTATGAGTCTGCCATCACAGTGCCAAGATCATAATTTTTTAAAATCTATTTTTAGCCTTGGCGGCCATCTTGGATCTCACATCAACGTGAATGTTCGCTCGGATCAACTAAACAGCATGGGCAACATTCCTGTAAAGTTTCATGAAAATCCATCAAGTAGTTTCAAAGGAGTAGTCGCTACAATAAATGTTTACGGACGGCAGACAGACGGGTGGACGACGGACACCGCACCATGGCATAAGCTCTGCTGATCTTTGATCAGTAGATCAGTAGAGCTAAAAATAGGCCCTAAGCTGAATTGTTGTTTTAACAGTTATTACAAAGCAGGAATAAATATTTCTTTGTTTCCATAGCGTGTGTGTGGAATTAATCTGTGTCTGAGAACATGTTGGTGTTGAAACACAATTGTCTATAACTGTTTGCTCCACCATATGCCTGTACTTCGTCTAAGCCGACGCTTCTTCGAACCTACAAAATAAATACAGAACTGTCAAAATCCCATGTGATACTACTAATTCAGTCTTGGACGAACACATGGATCTTGTTATCATGTCCTGGCATCATTTTCACTAATAGCCAAAATCCAATGTTTATAATGCACTTATCAATGTTTGTTTTTGTTTGTTTCTGTTGTTGTTTATTAAAAGGGATTGAGGGGGATACTCCTACTCCAGGGAACAAATGTACAAATTAACTATTTGTCATCTCTCACGGAGCAACATTTATGTCTAATTACCCAGGGTCTACCAATACACTCAATATCAAATATGCCCATATTGGTAACAGGTTCTGTCTAATTTCCTACCTTGGTGTCCTCAGTGATGTCTAATACCTGGGGTATGCTCGCAGCCTCCCCTGCAGTGGGAGAAAACATTGATAGGTACATAACAAACACATCCTTCTCTCACTACCGGTATATATACTAGAAGGGTGTTCCACAGAACACTTGTGTCACCTGCCGTGTGCTTATTTTAACAAGTACAATCTAACTATAAAGTTTGAAGACTTGTGCAATCCTTCATGAATTAATGGAGCAGTTTTTTTAATGTTGATGAAAAGAGGCAAAGAACTGCATTGGATAATGGATAAGGAAACAAGAGGCCCAAGAGGGCCTGTGGATGCTCTACTGGCTAATATGGCTCTTATGACATCAATGAAGCGAGTGACTATCGTCTTAAAGAGGCAAAATATAGCATTTTTAACTATATCAAGAGCAGTAACTCTGTCATTACTGGTCCGATCTGGCTGGTTTTCCAAGTTGGCCAGTAGAGATAATAAAAAAAAACAAAATAAAAAAAATTAAAAAAAAAAACAAGAGCAGTAACTCTGTCATTACTGGTCCGATCTGGCTGGTTTTCCAAGTTGGCCAGTAGAGATAATAAAAAATAAAAAAATTAAAAAAAAATTAAAAAATTAAAAAAAATAAAAAAAAAACATATAAAAAAAAAAAAATTAAAAAAAATTAAAAAAAAAAATTTCAAAAAAGAAATTAAAAACAAATATATGAAAAAAAATAATTATAAACAAAAAATAAAATAAAAAAATAAAAAATAAATTAAAAAATTTAAAACAAGCATTGATGTAAAACTGTGACCCCCGGGGCGGGGCCAGATGTGACCCCAGGGTCAGCATTTGAACAAAATTGGTAAAGGACCATAAGCTTATAGCAACAGCAAAATATTAAACCTCTGGCTCTTGCAGTTTCAGAGAAGAAGATTTTTTAAGTTTTTCCCTATACATGTCTATGTAAAACATGTGACCCTTGGGGCGTGACCAAATGTGACCCCAGGGTCACCATTTGAACAAACTTGGTAAAGGATCATAAGCTTATAATAATTGTAAAATATCAAACCTCTGGCTCTTGTAGTTTCCGAGAAGAAGATTTTTAAAAAAAAAATCCTATATAAGTCTATGTAAAACTGTGACCCTCGGGGCGGGGACAAATTTGACCCCAGGGTCACCATTTGAACAAACTTAGTAGAGGACCATAAACTGATGCTACATGCAATACATTTTTTTAAGATTTTTTAAACTTTTTTTCTATATGTCTATATGAAAAACATGCAAAACCTCACTATACAAACTTTGGACCCCCGAGGCACGGCCATTTTTGACCCCGGGGACTTTATTTGAACAAACTTAAAAGAAAAACTGTTGAAATCTGTCAAGCGGTTCTGGAGAAGACGATTTTTTAAGGTTTCGACCATATATGGTAATGCCAGCCATCTTGGATGTAGCGCTGACCTAATTTTAACAAATCTAAAAAGCATTCATCTAAGGATCATCCATTTGAAGTTTGCTCAAAATTAGCCAAGCGGTTTCTGACGAGAAGTCGTTTGAAGAATTCCCTATACATGTCTATGTAAAACATGTGACCCTTGGGGCGGGGCCAAATGTGACCCTAAGGTCACCATTTGAACAAACTTGGTAAAGGACCATAAGCTTATAGTAAATGCAAAATATCAAACCTGGCTGTTGTAGTTTCTGAGAAGAAGATTTTTTAAAAATAAATCCTATATAAGTCTATGTAAAACTGTGACCCCCGGGTCACCATTTGAACAAACTTAGTAGAGGACCATAAGGTTTCGACCATATATGGTAATGGCAGCCATCTTGGATGTAGCGCTGACCTAATTTTAATAAATCTAAAAAGCATTCATCTAAGGATCATCCATGTGAAGTTTGGTCAAAATTAGCCAAGCGGTTTCTGAGGAGAAGTCGTTTGAAGAAAAGTTAACGGACGACAGACAACGGACGACAGACAACACACCATCCCATAAGCTCTGCTGGCACTTGGCCAGTAGAGCTAAAAACTGTATAAAGTTTCATGACCGTAGGTCAATATTTTGCCAAGTTATAAGCTAGGTTAGATTGCAGGTTAAAGTTTTATGAAAAGGGGGCATAACTCTGCCAAAATGAAAGTCAGGGTTATTGGACATGTGTAATGGCATTCCTTCGGTTAAGATGAAAACATATTTCATGAACATAGGTCAAATACTTTTCAGGTTATGGCCAGTTATGAGCTTGGTTAGGCTGCAGGTTAAAGTTTTATAAAAAGGGGCATAACTCTGCTGAAATGAAAGTGAGAGTTATTGATCATGGGTAATAATATTCAATAAGACGAATATGTTTGCGAAGTTTCATGAATATAGGTCAAATACTTCTTAAGTTATGGCCAGTTATGAGCCTGGTTATGTTGCAGGTTAAAGTGAAAGGGGGCATAACTCGGTCTAGTTATTGGACATGTGTAACAGCATTCCGTTGATTAAGATGAAGATGTGTGTGAAGTTTCATGAACATATGTCAAATACTTTTCAAGATATGTCCAAGATTAGGTTGTAGGACGGATGACGACGATGGACAAAGTGATCCCTAAGTGTCTGCCATTGTATGCAGGCGACACAATAAACATAAAGTATATTGATAAATAACATGTTCATAAATTAAAACTATTACAAATTATATCAATAAACTGCTTAAGACATCAGTGGATTATTGCTAACTTTACATTAATATGGCATGTTTTGATGAACATCATAAAGTGAGGCGTGTGTATAAGCGTTTATTTATCCTCACTGTATTGCACTAAGCATTTTAGCGAGCAGACCTCGGTTTAAAGTCTCATCCGAAGGACTGGTAACTAAAGGTAGGAAATACTTTTATGAAATATTTCAGTAATTAACCCAAATTCGGTCCTGGCCGTGATTGAACGCACGATCCCTGGGTTACTAAGCCGCGATGCTAACCATTACACCACGGCGCTACCTTCTAAAGTGAGGCAGACAAGAGGACTACATATTTTTCATGTTGATGTGTCACTGTGTGTTCTCTGTTTGGTTTCAGTAAGTAAAGTTTCAATGTTTTTGAAGATGAAATATATACCTCTTTTACGAATTTTGCCTCTATCATGTCACTGCGGTTATCATTTTTAATACAGATAAAGTAGTTCATGTAACAAAGGTTTTGGTAAAGAACCTTTCTCCATTTAAAAGAGTATTGTACAGAATTGGTTGATGAATATATTTGAAATAACTGATTAATTTCGTTTTATTATTGCTATTGTTGGTGTACGATGTAGTGTTGTTTCGAACATCATATAATTTGAAATTGTTTGTGTCACATGTTATAATTACTTGCATTTGCTAGCACTGATATTTTGGGGTAATAGTCTATGCTTATTTAAGTGCAGTTGTCATGTGTTCTATGGCTATTTAATGTTTTAGATAATTTTCAAATAAAGCAACCCCTTAAATTTTAATTCGAAATTATAAAAAATAAAATTGTAAACTTGTGTTTGAAGTATATATACACCTTAAAATGTGGGAAAAGTCTGTCACTTTCATAGCATTTGTATTGGCAAATATTTTACAAAGGCTTTCTTATTTCCGTTTCGCCATTGTTATTGAAGGTGTACAAGGTATTACTAAGCTTTATATACTACGTTATTTTGTCTGAACACTGAAGTTTTGTATTCTTGTCCATGGGTAGTTGTTTCATTATCATGTGTTATTATTTTAAATTATTCCAGATCTCCATCACGGTGAAGTCTCGTGCAGAGATTCAAAAAGAATACTGAAATTGACTGAAATCAGGACCAGATGCTTATGCTATATATATGTTGAAAGCAAAAGGAAGACAGAGCTAAAACTATGTACCAGTGCTAGCCAACAACCAGGAGTGAGAAAACTAAACGGGGTAAGCAGAATATCAACTAGATGGGTGTTCTGCAGAACACTTGTGTCGCATGTCAGTGCTTTGTCAGTATAACAAGGTTTTTTGGACCCAGATAAATGACCTTGACAAACTGGCCTGACACAGTTTTCGTGAAGAAAAAAATGAGTATTTAACCCATATAATGACCTTCAGTGTGCCCTTGACCTTTATATTTTAGAATGGCCATGTCGATGTTGTCATGACAATTGTATATTGAAAGACTGATGAAGAAATATCAAGAAATGAGAAAGTTATAACCAACGTTAAGTTTTTGTGAAGAAAATGGGTATTTAACCCATATAATGACCTTCAGTGTGACCTTGAGCGTTATATATTAGTATGGTCATGTTGGTGTTGTCATGAAGAGTATATATTGAAAGTTTGATGAAGAAATATCAAGAAATGAGGAAGTTATAACCAACGTTAATTTTTCATGAAGGAAATAACGAGTATTTAACCCATATAATGACCTTCAGTGTGACCTTGACCTTTATATTTTAGTATGGTTATGTTGGTGTTATCATGATGAGTATATATTGAAAGTTTGGAGAGGGGGGTGGAGGCTACATGCAACAACATATATATGTGTAAAAAATGAGTTTCGAGAAGGGGCCATTAATTCATGAAGGAGGGGTGGAGGGAGCAACATATATGTGTAGGAAGCTATGTGTAAGAATTGACCAAAACAACACAGAAATATGTAAAAAAATAAAATATGTATATATACCAGTTTCACGATGGGGGAGGGGGTGGGGGGTTTGGGGGGCTGGCGCAACAGCTATGTGTAACACAGAAATATGTAAAAAAATAATAATAAAATATTCTAGTTTCGAGTGTGGATGGGGGGTGGTGTTGGGGAGCAGGGCAGGGGAGGGAGCTGACAACATATCTATGTTTCGAGTGGTGGTGGGGGGGGGGGGGGGGGGGGGTGTGGTCGGGATTGGGGGCAACATATATGTGTAAGAAGCTGTGTGTACGAATTGACTAAAACAATATAGAAATATGTAAAAAAATAAAATAAAAAAACTATTGTGTTTCGAGTGGGAGAAGGGAGTGGGGGAATAGGCGGGGGGTGATAGGGAGGGGGCACTATATATGTGTAAGAATTGACCAAAACAACACAGAAATATAAAAAAAAAAATATTCAGTTTCGAGTGGGGTTGGGGAGGCGGAGAGACGAGGGTGATGTGGAGGGGGCAACATATATGTGTAAGAAGCTATGTATAAAAATTGACTAAAACAACACAGAAATATGTAAAAATAAATAAAAATAAAAAAAAATAAACAAGAGGTAAATGACCTTGAAGCTCTACTGATTGATTTTGATTTCAGGATGTAGTCGCTACAAACTTGTTTTTCGGAAATTTATCTTTAGCCGTGGCGGCCATCTTGAATATCCGGCAGACCTGAAATTTTGCTAGGATCAATAAGACATCAAGAGCAACATTCCTGTTAAGTTTCATGAAAATCCGTCAAGTAGTCGCTACAAGTTTTCATTATATAACTCTATGTAAACAAAGATGGCCACTGGCAGCCAAGTTTAACATCGAATCAAAATAATGTTCGACTCGGATAACCATCATGTCATGCTGATCATTTTAGAAAAAGTACCAAAATCAATATCACTTATAGTTTTCAAGAAGTAGTCGCTACAAACTTGTATTTTGAAATTTATTATTCCAGGAAAGTTTCATGAAAATCCGTCAAGTAGTTTCAGAGGAGTAGTCGCTACAAGTTTGTACTATATAACTCTATGTAAACAAAGATGGCCACGGCAGCCATGTTTAACGTCGAACCAAAATGATTTTCGACAAGGACCAACATCATGTCATGCTGATCATTTTAGTAAAAGTCCCATATCAATATCACTTAGAGTTTTCAAGAAGTAGTCGCTACAAACTTGTTTTTTAAAAACCTATTTTTAGATTTGATGGCCATTTTGGATTTCACATCAACATGAATTTTTGCTAGGATCAACTCGACTTCATGGGCAACATTTCTGTAAACATTCATGAAAATCCATTCAGTAGTTTCAGAGGAGTAGTCGCTACAAAAAAAAGTTCACAGACGGACGGACAGACGGACGACGGACACCGCACCACGGCATAAGCTCTGCTGATCTCTGATCAGTAGAGCTAAAAACACTGGAGTTTGCCGTTTGCTGAGATGACATTTAAGAGCATCTGTTTAAAAACAAAATGCCATTTTATTAAAAACAAGAGGTCAATGACCTTGAAGCTCTACTGATTGATTTTGATTTCAGGAAGTAGTCGCTACAAACTTGTTTTTTGAAAATTTATTTTTAGCTTGAATTTCCGGCCGACCTGAAATTTTGCTAGGATCAATTAGACATCAAGAGCAACATTCCTGCGGAGTAGTCGCTAGAAGTTTTCATCATATAACTCTATGTAAACAAAGATGGCCGCTGACGGCCATGTTTAACATCGAATCAAAACGTTTTTTGACAAAGACCAACATCATGTCATGCTGATCATTTTAGAAAAAGTCCCATATCAATATCACTTATAGTTTTCAAGAAGTATTAGCTACAAACTTGTTTTTTAAAAACCTATTTTTAGATTTGTCGGCCATCTAGGATTTCACATCAACATGAAATTTTGCTAGGATCAACTAGACTTCACGGGCAACATTTCTGTAAAGTTTCATGAAAATCCATTCAGTAGTTTCAGAGGAGTAGTCGCTACAAAAAAAAGTTTACGGACGGACAGACAGACAGACGGACAGAAGGACGATGGACACCGCACCACGGCATAAGCTCTGCTGATCTCTGATCAGTAAAGCTAACAAGAGGCCCAAGAGAGCCTGTGGATGCTCTACTGGCTAAAACGGCTCTTATATCAAGGGTTGTTGACATAAAATTCCCATCAGTAGTTTTTTTAAAACATTGCAAAAACAACAGGGATAGGATTGCCTTAGATCGCTCACCTGGTAATCATGGGCAATAAGTCTGCTGTGTCTAGTCTGGCATGGGTAATTTTTAATTTGTCCCACTTTCTTCTGTGAATGAAATTTCATAAAAATGGGTGGGGTGGGGTTTATATTAACATTCTAAACAAATATGGTAAAGATCAGATAACAAATGAAGTAACTACAAATTTAACAAAGGAAAATACAATATAGCATTTATCAACAAATCAAGGGCCATAACATTGTTGCTACTAACAAGATCTAGCTGGTTTTCGAACTTGTCCGAGCTTTCATTGACATTAGCAATCTTTTAAAGTTTGATAAAGATCAGATGACAAACGAAGGCCCTATCGTCTTAACGAGGCAAAATATTCATAACTTTCACATGACATCATCAGAATAATTTGACCAAACAGTGATGAATAAAATAAAAGACCTCCACATTCTGGTAGGGGGTAAACTCGGTGTTTATCGTTGGTGCTCAAATGACTTTAGCCCTTTATAAAACTAGTATAAAAAGCTTTGTTTTTATGTACATCCATGTATCTTCTTTTGGTGTTGTCTGATTTTAAAACACCAATATGGATACATTTAATTTAAATCATGGTCTAGTATTTCCATTTTTCATATAGAGATTGAGGATAAAGTCCGAGTAAACCCCTTTATTTTCACCTACTGTATATCTCGACCTACCGGAAGTTGACCGGATGTGAAAGTTAGCATTTTTAACTAAATCAAGGGCCATAACTCTGCTGTTACTGGTTCGATCTGGTTGGTTTTTGAACATAATCCGAGCTTTTATTGACACTAACAATCTGATAAAGTTTGGTAAAGATCGGATGAAAAATGGAGGCCCTATCGTCTTTAGGCAAAATATAGCATTTTTAACTAAATCAATTGCCATAACTCTGCTGTTACTGGTCCTGTCTAGCTGGTTTTTGAACTTACCAGAGCTATCATTGACATTAACAATCTGGTAAAGTTTGGTAAAGACCGGATAAAAAATAAAGGCCCTATCGTCTTAACGAGGCAAAATATAGCATTTTTAACTAAATCAACGACCATAACTCCGCTGTTACTGGTCCGATCTTGCTGGTTTTCGAATTTGTTTGAGCTTTCATTGATATTAACAATCTGGTAAAGTTTGGTAAAGATCAGATGAAAAATGTCAGTGCCTTTTACTATCAAGTTTATTAGGCGAGGCTTAGAAAACAAAGAATGGTGAGGCTCTGCCGAGCCATTCTTCGTTTTCGTGCCGAGCCTAATAAATTTGATAGTAAAAGGCACTGACATAATATTCTATTTATCATGTAGATTATCCACATTTTCTGTATGAATTACTATTATTACCTATTTCTCCGAATGCTACGCTTATCGAGGACGCCGCCATGTTGTTGTTTTTTGTTTGTTTTATGACGTGAGGCAACGTTACGTGCATGACGTCAGATAACGTTACGTACAATAAACGCCGAGGGATTCCGCATTGATTTGCTCTATTGGCCATAGGCAAATAAAGCAAAATTTAATAGGTCACCCCTTTATTGGGCAGAAAAGTGCACATCTGCATGATAAAGAATTATATCAAAAGAATAAAAGTTATTTCTAACATTTCCTATAGAGCAACAGACTTACTGATCAAATGATTTCTCAAATCTTTCACTATTGGCTTTATAAAAACATTTAACTTGGACCCCTATGTAACTAGAGAAATGGTAGTTTTTCCGAGGCTCAACCAATGTGAGCCCAACACGGTTTATTTGGTTTATACATCAGCGTATACCAAAATATGCAATTTACTTATAATTTAAATACAACAGCACACCTATCTGGATCATTTTAACCATAACACTCAAAGCTTGCATTTTTAAAGAAAAGAGAAATTATCAGGACACTGACATTGAATAATGTGTTTACATGGCTCATCCAGAGCAATCTGATTGCCGTTAAATTATTTACTTATAAAATTATGATTATTTGTTGTCGACCATTCTGGATAATACCGGGTGTGGATTTACCTCTTAAGGTCTGAAATCAGAGGAAAAAGACCCGATGCAGGGTAATAAATACCGTCATTTAATTTTTCTTCCCGGGGAGGTGGAGGAGCCTGTCCGAGTAAGCAAACATTTTAGATAAATACAATATGTCTGGTTGGTCAAGTAAACAAATACAGGTAGATAAAGATGTATCCATTGCGTGTATGAGGAATGAGGAGTGAGTTCTTAGTGATACTGTTTAGGTAGGAGTTCTCAAGTATATAGTTCGAATCTAATCACATACAAAAATCTCCAAATCCCAGATCGATGATCAGCCTAAGGCACCTTGCATTACAGACGGATGCCTTTTACATACTTGTACACACACCACAGGGGCACATCTAATTTTATTACTTACTGCGTATGATAGTGTACCAATATCCAAAAACTCTCAGAAGACCCAATTACGGTAGGCACGAGTAGTGGATCCTTTTTTCAAGACAGTCATATGCCCGTGTTTGGCAGATTTCTGAAAAAATATGCATAAAATGATTTAAATAAGTTATATTATGTCAATAACTGATGATAATAATATGATAATAAAAACAGAAACTCAAATTGTTATAATTATATACAAAACACAACTATTTAGTATGCAAACATGTTGCGACTGCCCATACATGTACATGTATGCTTAGTTTTGCTAAGTGCAAAACTATTGTAATTTGAAGATGATTACATTTTTCAGAGCGAAACTATTGTAACTAACAGTAGTTTTTGAAACATAGTTAACAATTTGTTTGAACAAATTATATATTTTAATGAAAATTATTTTGAAGATATAGTTTTAGGTAGTAAGTTTGCATTTTTAGGCTTGTTTTGGACAAACCTAAGAATGATATGCAACAGAAATCCCTGAAGTTTTTTTTTTTTTTATCTTTTTTCAGTTTAGTTACACATTTTAAGAATACTCGTTAGAGGCCAGTTTCCGTCCAAGTCCAGTTTCCGTCATTCTCATTTAAAAAACGTTTTTACACTGCAAATTACTTTCGCGATGTCACTTATTGTCAGACGTTTATTACTGAAGATTGGAAACAGAAAAAACAACCAAAAAGTAAATAAGCGGTAAAAAACGAAAGGGATTTCTCCGAAAAATGTGTTTACTTCTTTATATGGCATTGGGGATGCGCGTGCATACTGCCGCATAATAAACTATTAAAAAAATAACACTGTAATGACGTCATATTTTTATCACTCTTCAGTGGACGCAGTTAAAATATACCGTGATTATAAATTTAACCAAAGAGAAGCAACTCATACAACCTGTATCTGTTTGATTTACACAGAGTTACTGTAAATTGTCGTCATTGAACGTTTTACATTGACGTTACCAGGCGCATTGTTATAACGATCGATGTGACTGATGGAACAATGCAAAAATACCATTTTTACAATGAAATTGTTGAATAGACTTGCAAACAAGTTTCTAATTCATAAAAGTTTATTGTATCTTGACCTAGTTGAATCTATCGCTCGATAAAATACATGACGGAAACTGTGCTTGTAAACAAAATGATTTCCCAGTTTTAGTCTATTTATAAAAAGGTCACGTGCCACTTCGATAATTTATATAAAACAAAATTCTTTGGTATCAAATTTGCAGGAAGAGGTAACCTAATAGAAAATAGAGTAAAAATTGTCAGGATACATAGATTTGTCTGAAAAATTAGTTTATGTTTACATAAGTGACGGAAAGTGGCCCCCGACGAGTAGAGCAGTTATCATTAACTTCAATTTAAATTATTGTTACTCAATTGTTTTTCCTTCTAATTTAAGTTTATAAAGAAAGAAATATCAACGTTTTTTACTTGTTTTGAAAGCGAAACTACTGTAAGTCAACATTTTAAACCAAACATGAACAAGAGTGCCAAATTGACACAATATACGCCCGTCATACATACGGAATTCGTATTTATATGACAATCATCGGCATGTTAAATTTACCTTGACTATGGCCCAAGTTTCATCAAGATCAGATTATAAATGTTAAAGTTATTGAGCGTAAACAGCAAAAATCAGCTATTTTCAAAAATCAATGGGCCATAACTCTGGCATAATAAGAGCGATGTGACTAGATATCAACCTTGACTGAGATATTATGTGCATAAACACTGTCCCCAAGTTTCACCAAGATTGAATTATAAATGTTAAAGTTTTTGAGCGGGAACAGAAACAAGAGGCCCAAGAGGGCCTGTGGATGCTCTACTGGCTAAAGATAAAGTTTATGAATAAGGGGCCATAAGTATTTCAAAAATCATTCAACCAGAACATGGCAATGACAGGTGCAACTAGGCTTAGTACTGATCATTCTCGCCAAGATTTGCTGAAATCTGGCAAAGAGTTCAGAAGAGACTAATCTGGACAAAGTTTGTGTATTAAAACCTTTAAAGGGCCATAATTCTGCCAAAAAAATCATTTAACCAGAATACGCCAATGATTTGCACAACTAGACATGGAATTGATCATTCCTAAAAAGCTTCGTTTAAATCCGGCCAGAGGTTCAGGAGAACTAGTCAGAACAAAGTTTGTGTATTAAAACCTTTAAAGAGCCCTAACTCCGCCAAAAATCATTCAGACAACCGGAACACGGCGATGATGTGCACAACTAGATATAGAATCGATCATCCCTAAAAAGTTTTGTTTAATCCGGCCAGAGGTTCAGGAGAACTAGTCAGAATAAAGTTTGTGTATTAAAACCTTTAAAGGGCTATAACTCTGCCAAAATCATTCAACTGGAACACAGTGACTATGTACAACAAGGCTTGGTACTGATCATGCCTGCAAAGTTTCAATGAAATCCTGCCAAATGAAGGCCCTTTCGTGTAATGAGGCCAAGATATAGCATATCTCAGATAAACAAGGGCCATGACTCCGCTGTAAATGGTCCAGTCTGGATGGTTTTCGAACTCGTCCAAGCTTTCATTGATATTAACAATCTGGTAAAGTTTCTTGAAGATCGGATGAAAGATAAAGGCCCTATCGTATTAACGAGGCAAAATATAGGATTTTTAACTAAATCAAGGGCCATACCTCCACTGTTACTGGTCGGATCTGGCTGGTTTCCGAACTTGACTGAGCTTTTACTGATATGAACAATCTCGTAAAGTTTCATAAAGATCGCATGAAAAATAAAGGCCCTATCATCTTAACGAGGCAAAATATAGCATTTTTAACTAAATCAAGGGCCATAACTCTGCTGTTACTGGTCCGATCTGGCTGGTCTTCGAAATTGTCAGAGCTTTCATTTATATAAACAATCTGGTAAAGCTTGATAAAGATTGAATGGAAGATGAAGGCCCTATTGTCTTAATGAGGCAAAATATAGCATTTTTAACTAAATCAAGGGCAATAACTCCGCTGTTAATGGTCCGATCTAGCTGTTTTTCAAAATTGTCCAAGCTTTTATTGATATTAACAATCTGCGCAAGTTTGGTAAAGATCAAACAAGAGGCCCAAGAGGGCCTGTGGACGCTCTACTGGCTCAAGATAAAGTTTATGTATAAGGGGCCATAAGTCTTTCAAAAATAATTCAACCAGAACATGGCAATGACAGGTGCAACAAGTCTTAGTACTGATCATTCTCGCCAAGATTCGCTGAAATCTGGCAAAGAGTTCAGAAGAGACTAATCTGGACAAAGTTTGTGTATTAAAACATTTAAAGGGTCACAACTCTGCTAAAAATCATTCAACCGAAATATGGAGATGATATGCACAACTAGGCTTGATACTGATCATCCTTGTCAAGTTTCGTCTATATCCAGCCAGGGGTTCAAGAGAACTAGCCTGAAAAAAATTGTGGTATCAAAATCCTTTAAAGGGCCATAACTCTGCCAAATATCTGTAAACCGGAACGTGACAATGACATGCACAACTAGGCTTGGTGCTGATCATCCCTGCAAAGTTTCATTGAAATCTGGCAAGGGGTTCAGGAGAAGTAGATCAGACAAAGTTTGTGTATTAAAACCTTTAAAGGGACATAATTTGCCAAAAAAAATCATTTAACCGGAATACACCAATGATTTGCAAAACTAGATATGGAATTGATCATCCCTAAAAAGCTTCGTTTAAATCCAGCCAGAGGTTCAGGAGAACTAGTCAGAACAAAGTTTGTGTATTAAAACCTTTAAAGGGCCCTAACTCCGCCATTCAAGCGGAACACGTCGATGATGTGCACAACTAGATAAAGAATCGATCATCCCTAAAAAGTTTCGTTTAATCCGGCCAGGGATTCAGGAGAACTAGTAAGAACAAAGTTTGTGTATTAAAACCTTTAAAGGGCTATAACTCTGCCAAAATCATTCAACTGGAACACGGTGACTATGTACAACTAGGCCTGGTACTGATCATCCCTGCAAAGTTTCAATGAAATCCGGCCAAATGAAGGCCCTTTCGTCTTAATGAGGCCACGATATAGCATATTTCAGAAAATCAAGGGCCATGACTTCGATGTAAATGGTCCAATCTGGATGTTTTTCGAACTCGTCCAAGCTTTCATCGATATTAACAATCTGGTAAAGTTTCTTAAAGATCGGATGAAGGATGAGGCCCTATCGTCTTAACGAGGCAAAATATAGGATTTTTAACTAAATCAAGAGCCATAACTCCAAGGCAGAAAATGGCATTTTTCAGCAAAATAAGGGCCATAACTGCAGTGGAATCTATCCGATCTTGCTGGTTTTCGAAATAAATTTTCGAGCTTTTATTGATATAAAGACACTGGCAAAGTTTCTTAAAGATCAAATAATAAATGAAGGTGCTAGAGTGTTCACAAGGCTCAATATGGCATTTTTCAGCAAAACAAGGGCCATAACTCCGGTGAAATTAATTCGATCTGGTTGTTTTTCGAACTTGACCGAGCTTTCATTGATATGAACAATCTCATAAAGTTTCATAAAAGATCGCATGAAAAATGATGGCTCTATAATCTTAACGAGGCAAAATATAGCATTTTTAACAAAATCAAGGGCCATAACTCATCCGTTACTGGTCCGATCTGGCTGGTTTTCGAAATTGTCTCAGCTGTCATTGATATAAACAATCAGGTAAAGTTTTGTAAACATCAAATGAAAGATGAAGGCCCTATCGAATTAACGAGGCAAAATATAGCACTTTTAACTAAATCAAGGGCAATAACTCCGCTGTTAATGGTCCGATCTAGCTGTTTTTCAAACTTGTCCGAGCTTTCATTGATATTAACAATCTGTGCAAGTTTGGTAAAGATCAAATAATAAATGAAGGTGCTAGAGTGTTCACAAGGATTAATATGGCATTTTTCAGCAAAACAAGGGTCATAACTCCGTTGAAATTACATCGATCTTGCCGGTTTTCATTGATATAAAGACACTGGCAAAGTTAAGTAAAGATCTGATTAATAATGAAGGCCCTAGAGTGTTCACAAGGCAGAAAATAGCATTTTCCAGAAAAACAAGGGCCATAACTCCGGTGTTACTGATCTGATTTAGATGGTTTTCGAACTTGTTCGAGCTTTCATTGATATTAACAATCTGTGGAAGTTTGGTAAAGATCAAATAATAAATGAAGGTACTAGAGTGTTCACAAGGTAGAAAATGCCATTTTTCAGAAAAACAAGGGCCACAACTCCGGTGTTACTGACCCAATTCAGCCGATTTTCGAACTTGTCCAAGCTATAATTGGTATTAACAATCTTTGCAAGTTTGGTAATGATCAAATAATAAATGAAGGTGCTAGAGCGTTCACAAAGCAGAAAACAGCAATTTCCAGAAAAATCAAGGGCCATAACTCCGGTGTTACCTACCCGATTTGGCTGGTTTTCAAACTTGTTCCAGCCTTTATATATATAAACAATCTGTGCAAGTTTGGTAAAGATCAAATAATAAATGAAGGTGCTAGAGAGTTCACAAGGCTTAATATGGCATTTTTCAGCAAAACAAGGGCCTTAACTCCGGTGAAATTATTCCGAACTGGCTGGTTTTCGAAATTGTCCGAGCTTTCATTGATATTAACAACCTGTTAAAGTTTGGTAAAGATCGAATGAAAAATGAAGGCCCTATGGTGGTAACAAGACAAAAGTTAACGACGGACGACGGCCGGACGGACGGACGGACGACGGACAACTCGTCATCCCATAAGCTCTGCTGGCCTTCGGCCAGTAGAGCTAAAAATAAATGAAGGTGCTAGAGTGTTCACAAGGCTTAATATGGCATTTTTCAGCAAAACAAGGGCCATAACTCCGGTGAAATTATTTCGATCTTGCCGGTTTTCAAACCTGTCCGAGCTTTTATTGATATAAAGACACTGGCAAAGTTAAGTAAAGGTCTAATTAATATTGAAGGCCCTAGAGTGTTCACAAGGCAGAAAATAGCATATTTCAGAAAAAACAAGGGCCATAATTCCGGTGTTGCTAATTCGATTTAGCTGGTTTTCGAACTTATTTGAGCTTTCATTGATATTAACAATCTGTGCAAGTTTGGTAAAGATCAAATAATAAATGAATGTGCTAGAGTGTTCACAAGGCAGAAAATGACATTTTTGGGAAAAAACAAGGGCCACAACTCTGGTGTTACAAACTCAATTTAGCTGATTTTCGAACTTGCCCAAGCTATTATTGGTATTAACAATCTATGCAAGTTTGGTAACGATCAAATAATAAATGATGGTGTAAGAGCGTTCACAAGGCAAAAAATAGCAATTTTCAGAAAAAACAAGGGCCATAACTCTGGTGTTACTTGTCCGTGCTGTCATTGATATTGACAATCTGTGCAAGTTTGGTAAAGATCAAATAATAAATGAAAGTGCTAGAGTGTTCACAAGGCTTAATATGGCATTTTTCAGTAAAACAAGGGCCATAACTCTGGTGAAATTTATCCGATCCGGCTGGTTTTCGAACTTGTCCGAGCTTTCATTGATATAAAGACACTGGCAAAGTTTCGTAAAGATTCAATTAATAATGAAGGCCCTAGAGTGTTCACAAGGCAAAAGTTAACGACGGACGACGGACGACGGACGACGGATGACGGACGACGGACGGACGACAGACAACTCGCCATCCCATAAGCTCTTCTGGCCTTTGGCCAGTAGAGCTAAAAATCGTAAATTTTCAAAAAATCAAAGGGCCATAACTCGATCTGTATTATAGGTGGAATGTGGCTGGTTATCAAACTTGACTGAGATTTTATTCTTATTTTGCTTTATCGTCTTAACGAGGCAAAATATTCATAACTTTCACATGACATCATCAGAATAATTTGACCAAACAGTGATGAATAAAATAACAGACCTCCACATTCTGGTAGGGGGTAAACTCGGTGTTTATCGTTGGTGCTCAAATGACTTTAGCCCTTTATAAAACTAGTACAAAAAGCTTTGTTTTTATGTACATCCATGTATCTTCTTTTGGTGTTGTCTGATTTTAAAACACCAATATGGATACATTTAATTTAAATCATGGTCTAGTATTTCCATTTTTCATATAGAGATTGAGGATAAAGTCCGAGTAAACCCCTTTATTTTCACCTACTGTATATCTCGACCTACCGGAAGTTGACCGGATGTGAAAGTTAGCATTTTTAACTAAATCAAGGGCCATAACTCTGCTGTTACTGGTTCGATCTGGTTGGTTTTTGAACATAATCCGAGCTTTTATTGACACTAACAATCTGATAAAGTTTGGTAAAGATCGGATGAAAAATGGAGGCCCTATCGTCTTTAGGCAAAATATAGCATTTTTAACTAAATCAATGGCCATAACTCCGCTGTTACTGGTTCGATCTTGCTGGTTTTCGAATTTGTTTGAGCTTTCATTGATATTAACAATCTGGTAAAGTTTGGTAAAGATCAGATGAAAAATGAAGGCCCTATTGTCTTAACGAGAAAAAGTTTACGGACGACGGACAACTCGCCATCCCATAAGCTCTGCCGGCCTTTGGTTAGTAGTGCTAACAAGAGGCCCAAGAGGGCCTGTGGACGCTCTACTGGCTAAAGATAAAGCTTTTGCACAAGGGGCCATAACTCTTTCAAATATCGTTCAACCAGAACATGGTGATGACATAGGCAACTAGGCTTGGTACTGATTGTCCCCGACAAGTTTCTTTGAAATCCAGCCAGAGGTTCAGGAGAACTAGTCTGTACAAAGTCAGTGTATTAAAACTTTTAAGGGGCCATAACTCTGCCAAAATTCATTCAACCAGAACACGGCAATGATAGGTGCAACTAGGCTTGGTACTGATCATCCCCATCAAGATTCGTTGAAATCCAGTAAAGAGTTCAGAACAGACTAATCTGGTTTCTCTATTAAAACCTTTAAAGGGCCATAACTCTGACAAAAATCATTCACCCCGAATATGGCGATGATATGCAAAACTAGGCTTGATACTGATCATCTTTGTCAAGTTTCGTTAAAATCCAGCCAGGGGTTCAGGAAAACTAGCCCGGAAAATGTTATCAAAAACCATTAAAGGGCCACAACTCCACCAAAATCTGTTAACCGGAATGCGACGATGATATGCACAACTAAGCTTGGTGCTGATCATCCCTGTAAAGTTTCGTTGAAATGTGGGGAGACGTTCAGGAGAATAGTCTAGACAAAGTTTGTGTATTAAAACCTTTAAAGGGCCATAACTCTGCCAAAATTCCTTCAACCGGAACACGGCAAAGATTTGCACAACTAGACCTGGAACTGATCATCCCTAAAAAGTTTTGTTTAAATCTGGCCAGGGGTTCAGGAATACTAGTCAGGACAAAGTTTGTTTATTAAAACCTTTAAAGGGTCATAACTCCGCCAAAATCATTCAACTGGAATGCAGTGACGATATGTACAACTAGGCTTGATACTGATCATCCTTGAAAAATTTCAATGAAATTTGGCCAAATGAAGGCCCTGTCTTCTTAATGAGGCCAAAATATAGCATATTTCAGAAAATAAAATCAAGGGCCATAACTCCGGTGTAAATGGCCTAATCTGGCTGGTTTTCAAACTTGTCGGAGCTTTCATTGATAGTAACAATCTGGTAAAGTTTGGTAAAGATCGGATGAAAAATGAAGACCCTATCGTATTAACAAGGATAAATGTAGCATTTTTAACTAAATCAAGGGCCATAACTCCACTGTTACTAGTTCGATCTGACTGGTTTTCGAACTTATCCGAGCTTTCATTGATATTAACAAGATGGTAAAGTTTGGTAAAGATCGGATGAACAATGAAGCCCCTATCGTCTTAACGAGGCAAAATATAGCATTTTGAACTAAATCAAGGGCCATAACTCCGCTGTTACTAGTCCAATATGAAATGGTTTTCAAACTTGTCCGAGCTTTCATTGATATTAACAATCTGATAAAATTTGGTAAAGATCGGATGAACAATGAAGCCCCTATCGTCTTAACGAGGCAACATATAGCATTTTTAATTAAATCAAGGGCCATAACTCCGCTGTTACTGGTCCGATATGGCTGGTTTTCGAACTTGTTCGAGCTTTCAAAGACTTTAACAATGTGGTAAAGTTTATTAAAGATAGGATGAAAAATGAAGGCCCTATTATCTTAACGAGGCAAAATATAGCATTTTGAACTAAATCAAGGGCCATAACTCCACCGATACTGGTCCGATCTGGCTGGTTTTCGAACTTGTCCGAGCTTTTATTGATAGTAACGATCTGGTAAAGTTTGGTAAAGATCGAGTGAAAGATGAAGGCCCTATCGTCTTAACGAGGCAAACCTTAGCATTTTTAACTAAATCAAGGGCCATAACTCCGCCAATACTGGTCCGATTTGGCTGGTTTTCGAACTTGTCCGAGCTTTTATTGATATTAACAATCTGTGCAAGTTTGGTAAAGATCAAATAATAAATGAAGGTGCTAGAGTGGTCACAAGGCCTAATACGGCATTTTTCAGCAAAACAAGGGCCATAACTCCGGTGAAATTATTCAGATCTGGCTGCTTTTCGAACTTGTCCGAGCTTTCATTGATATTAAAAACCTGTTAAAGTTTGGTAAAGATCGGATGAAAAATGAAGGCCCTATGGTGGTAACAAAACAAAAGTAAACGCAGACGACGGACGGACGGACGGACGGACGGACGGACGACGGACAACTCGTCATCCCATAAGCTCTGCTGGCCATCGGCCAGAAGAGCTCAAAAACAAGATTAATATCTTTTACTCTTTTTTTACGTAGACATTATTTCAACATAAACAATTTAACAACATAATGATCATTTTAACAAATGAGGCATTATGATAGACTGCTTCACTGCGCATGTGCCCCGTGTGGTTGACGGGGGCCCCGTTTGGTCAAGGGGCAAAGAATACGGCCACTGCAGATCCCTTTGGAGAGGTAGGCAGAGGGGTAGAATCCCCCCAAATTCATGTCCATTTTATCATTTTTTGTTCATATTCATTAAAGGTCTTCATCATGATCCCTGCATTGTTTCAGGTACTATCTCGCTCGCATCAAAAGAGCAGTGGCAGAAAAACAATAACAGGGCTCCAGCATAAATGGAGTTTCTACGATAGAATTTGCAGCAACTCTGCAGTTCAGGGTGAGAAGGTTCTAGGCCCATTTTCCATATTTTATCTCGATGTACATGGAAGATGAGCCTGGCATGTTCATGCCTTTTAGGCGCCATACAACCTTTTCATGTGTTGGTGCGCCTTAAAACCCCAATTCAATTCAATTCACTGCGCATGTACCGTTTCACTCATACAAGCAACAAACACCGATTTTATGGCTAAATAAAGCGCATTCCAACCACGATCGTGGCCAAGCATCTGGTCTGCGTTCTATAAAAACATACACATGTGGAACTGGACCACTATTAATTTCCCATAGACTTACATTATAGCCTAATATGGTGTCACACATGCCATCATACTCCGTCATACTTCAAACTGTTAGTAAACCATCTTTAAAGCCAGCACAACACATACATAGCAGAAAATCAAGCTCCATTTTGGCTTTCAACTTCAGAATTTTGGTCAGAGTAAAAGTAGGTATCGATTCTGACGAATTCAGGTCAAATCTGACGAAGAACACAAACAAATCTTACCTCACAAAAAGTAGTGCCATTCACTTGTCTCAGCTCTGATTAACCTGATTCTTGCAGCAAAATATCTGGGAATCTACTCTCTACACAAGAATATTAATCTACACTACCTGTGGAGTGCATTTTCATCTCAAATAACACTACTGTAACTGTTTATAGGACTACTTTTGGAAACTACCATTTTGACCCGGTCTAAGTCCTATAGCCCTAGATTTGGTTTAAAAACAATTTATAATTACATGTGAGTATCAACTTACATGTCAACTTGAAAAATCCAGAATACCATCGCCATTCATCGAAGACTGGGGAAGATATTGGTGTTCGAGTCTAGGCACCTTCACTGCGACAACCTGTATAAACAAACTACCCGCAGTGGTGGCAAGGGGTAGACTGAAAATATCATAAAAAAATAATAAGTAATAATTTGGAGCCAAACTGATTTCTTATAGTCAGTAATAGTATTGGTGCTAAACATAAATACGCATTTACACATTGCGATATGAAATTTCTAACTGAACAGCATGTTATTTGTAGACACAGGCCCTCGTGGGTTTATTTTATATCATTTTTGAAAGTTCAATTATTGTATTTTGAAAAATAAAAATCTAAAACTGTCAAAAATTAGCCTGTTGGAATCTTACAAGTATATATTAGACACATATGACACAACATATTCAAAATCACCAATGCTTTTAGACATTCAAGGTCCATTTTTTGGTCATTCTGACCAAATCCGAGAAGATTCCAATATGTTCAAAGTCTAATAATATGTGTCTGCAGATTCACATATTCATGAAACTTTGCAGAAAGGTTTCACACATTTCATATATTCAGAAAAAAATTATAACTGCCTTCTCACTATGGAACAAGAGAACCCATAGCCATTACAGCTATCTCGGGATGTAAATTTTTCATGTTTTTGACCAAGTTTCTCTATTAATATTAAGTTTCCTTTGCACTATATAGAATTATATCAAAAGAATAAAAGTTATTTCTAACATTTCCTATAGAGCAACAGACTTACTGATCCTATGATTTCTCAAATCTTTCACTATTGGCTTTATAAAAACATTTAACTTGAACCCCTATGTGACTAGAGAAATGGTAGTTTTTCCGAGGCTCAACCAATGTGAGCTCAACACGGTTTATTTGGTTTATACATCAGCATATACCCAAATATGCAATTTACTTATAATTTAAATACAACAGCACACCTATCTGGATCATTTTAACCATAACACTCAAAGCTTGCATTTTTAAAGAAAAGAGAAATTATCAGGACACTGACATTGAATAATGTGTTTACATGGCTCATCCAGAGCAATCTGATTGCCGTTAAATTATTTACTTATAAAATTATGATTATTTGTTGTCGACCATTCTGGATAATACCGGGTGTGGATTTACCTCTTAAGGTCTGAAATCAGAGGAAAAAGACCCGATGCAGGGTAATAAATACCGTCATTTAATTTTTCTTCCCGGGGAGGTGGGGGAGCCTGTCCGAGTAAGCAAACATTTAAGATAAATACAATATGTCTGGTTGGTCAAGTAAACAAATACAGGTAGATAAAGATGTATCCATTGCGGGTATGAGGACTGAGTTCTTAGTGATACTGTTTAGGTAGGAGTTCTCAAGTATATAGTTCGAATCTCATCACATACAAAAATCTCCAAATCCCAGATCGATGATCAGCCTAGGCACCTTGCATTACAGACGGATGCCTTTTACATACTTGTACACACACCACAGGGGCACATCTAATTTTATTACTTACTGCGTATGATAGTGTACCAATATCCAAAAACTCTCAGAAGACCCAATTACGGTAGGCACGAGTAGTGGATCCTCTTTTCAAGACAGTCATATGCCCGTGTTTGGCAGATTTCTGAAAAAATATGCATAAAATGATTTAAATAAGTAATATTATGTCAATAACTGATGATAATAATATGATACTAAAAACAGAAACTCAAATTATTATAATTATATACAAAACACAACTATTTAGTATGCAAACATGTTGCGACTGCCCATACATGTACATGTATGCTTAGTTTTGCTAAGTGCAAAACTATTGTAATTTGAAGATGATTACATTTTTCAAAGCGAAACTATTGTAACTAAGAGTAGTTTTTGAAACATAGTTAACAATTTGTTTGAACAAATTATATATTTTAATGAAAATTATTTTGAAGATATAGTTTTAGGTAGTAAGTTTGCATTTTTAGGCTTGTTTTGGACAAACCTAAGAATGATATGCAACAGAAATCCCTGAAGTTTTTTTTTTTTTTATCTTTTTTCAGTTTAGTTACACATTTTAAGAATACTCGTTAGAGGCCAGTTTCCGTCCAAGTCCAGTTTCCGTCATTCTCATTTAAAAAACGTTTTTACACTGCAAATTACTTTCGCGATGTCACTTATTGGCAGACGTTTATTACTGAAGATTGGAAACAGAAAAAACAACCAAAAAGTAAATAAGCGGTAAAAAACGAAAGGGATTTCTCCGAAAAATGTGTTTACTTCTTTATATGGCATTGGGGATGCGCGTGCATACTGCCGCATAATAAACTATTAAAAAAATAACACTGTAATGACGTCATATTTTTATCACTCTTCAGTGGACGCAGTTAAAATATACCGTGATTATAAATTTAACCAAAGAGAAGCAACTCATACAACCTGTATCTGTTTGATTTACACAGAGTTACTGTAAATTGTCGTCGTTGAACGTTTTACATTGACGTTACCAGGCGCATTGTTATAACGATCGATGTGACTGATGGAACAATGCAAACATACCATTTTTACAATGAAATTGTTGAATAGACTTGCAAACAAGTTTCTAATTCATAAAAGTTTATTGTATCTTGACCTAGTTGAATCTATCGCTCGATAAAATACATGACGGAAACTGTGCTTGTAAACAAAATGATTTCCCAGTTTTAGTCTATTTATAAAAAGGTCACGTGCCACTTCGATAATTTATATAAAACAAAATTCTTTGGTATCAAATTTGCAGGTAACCTAATAGAAAATAGAGTAAAAATTGTCAGGATACATAGATTTGTCTGAAAAATTAGTTTATGTTTACATAAGTGACGGAAAGTGGCCCCTGACGAGTAGAGCAGTTATCATTAACTTCAATTTAAATTATTGTTACTCAATTGTTTTTCCTTCTAATTTAAGTTTATAAAGAAAGAAATATCAACGTTTTTTACTTGTTTTGAAAGCGAAACTACTGTAAGTCAACATTTTAAACCAAACATGAACAAGAGTGCCAAATTGACACAATATACGCCCGTCATACATACGGAATTCGTATTTATATGACAATCATCGGCATGTTAAATTTACCTTGACTATGGCCCAAGTTTCATCAAGATCAGATTATAAATGTTAAAGTTATTGAGCTTAAACAGCAAAAATCAGCTATTTTCAAAAATCAATGGGCCATAACTCTGGCATAATAAGAGCGATGTGACTAGTTATCAACCTTGACTGAGATATTATGTGCATAAACACTGTCCCCAAGTTTCACCAAGATTGAATTATAAATGTTAAAGTTTTTGAGCGGGAACAGAAACAAGAGGCCCAAGAGGGCCTGTGGATGCTCTACTGGCTAAAGATAAAGTTTATGAATAAGGGGCCATAAGTATTTCAAAAATCATTCAACCAGAACATGGCAATGACAGGTGCAACTAGGCTTAGTACTGATCATTCTCGCCAAGATTTGCTGAAATCTGGCAAAGAGTTCAGAAGAGACTAATCTGGACAAAGTTTGTGTATTAAAACCTTTAAAGGGCCATAATTCTGCCAAAAAAATCATTTAACCGGAATACGCCAATGATTTGCACAACTAGACATGGAATTGATCATTCCTAAAAAGCTTCGTTTAAATCCGGCCAGAGGTTCAGGAGAACTAGTCAGAACAAAGTTTGTGTATTAAAACCTTTAAAGAGCCCTAACTCCGCCAAAAATCATTCAGACAACCGCAACACGGCGATGATGTGCACAACTAGATATAGAATCGATCATCCCTAAAAAGTTTTGTTTAATCCGGCCAGAGGTTCAGGAGAACTAGTCAGAATAAAGTTTGTGTATTAAAACCTTTAAAGGGCTATAACTCTGCCAAAATCATTCAACTGGAACACAGTGACTATGTACAACAAGGCTTGGTACTGATCATGCCTGCAAAGTTTCAATGAAATCCTGCCAAATGAAGGCCCTTTCGTGTAATGAGGCCAAGATATAGCATATCTCAGATAAACAAGGGCCATGACTCCGCTGTAAATGGTCCAGTCTGGATGGTTTTCGAACTCGTCCAAGCTTTCATTGATATTAACAATCTGGTAAAGTTTCTTGAAGATCGGATGAAAGATAAAGGCCCTATCGTATTAACGAGGCAAAATATAGGATTTTTAACTAAATCAAGGGCAATACCTCCACTGTTACTGGTCGGATCTGGCTGGTTTCCGAACTTGACTGAGCTTTTACTGATATGAACAATCTCGTAAAGTTTCATAAAGATCGCATGAAAAATAAAGGCCCTATCATCTTAACGAGGCAAAATATAGCATTTTTAACTAAATCAAGGGCCATAACTCTGCTGTTACTGGTCCGATCTGGCTGGTCTTCGAAATTGTCAGAGCTTTCATTTATATAAACAATCTGGTAAAGCTTGATAAAGATTGAATGGAAGATGAAGGCCCTATTGTCTTCATGAGGCAAAATATAGCATTTTTAACTAAATCAAGGGCAATAACTCCGCTGTTAATGGTCCGATCTAGCTGTTTTTCAAACTTGTCCAAGCTTTTATTGATATTAACAATCTGCGCAAGTTTGGTAAAGATCAAACAAGAGGCCCAAGAGGGCCTGTGGACGCTCTACTGGCTCAAGATAAAGTTTATGTATAAGGGGCCATAAGTCTTTCAAAAATAATTCAACCAGAACATGGCAATGACAGGTGCAACTAGTCTTAGTACTGATCATTCTCGCCAAGATTCGCTGAAATCTGGCAAAGAGTTCAGAAGAGACTAATCTGGACAAAGTTTGTGTATTAAAACATTTAAAGGGTCACAACTCTGCTAAAAATCATTCAACCGAAATATGGAGATGATATGCACAACTAGGCTTGATACTGATCATCCTTGTCAAGTTTCGTCTATATCAAGCCAGGGGTTCAAGAGAACTAGCCTGAAAAAAATTGTGGTATCAAAATCCTTTAAAGGGCCATAACTCTGCCAAATATCTGTAAACCGGAACGTGACAATGACATGCACAACTAGGCTTGGTGCTGATCATCCCTGCAAAGTTTCATTGAAATCTGGCAAGGGGTTCAGGAGAAGTAGATCAGACAAAGTTTGTGTATTAAAACCTTTAAAGGGACATAATTTGCCAAAAAAAAACATTTAACCGGAATACACCAATGATTTGCAAAACTAGATATGGAATTGATCATCCCTAAAAAGCTTCGTTTAAATCCAGCCAGAGGTTCAGGAGAACTAGTCAGAACAAAGTTTGTGTATTAAAACCTTTAAAGGGCCCTAACTCCGCCATTCAAGCGGAACACGTCGATGATGTGCACAACTAGATAAAGAATCGATCATCCCTAAAAAGTTTCGTTTAATCCGGCCAGGGATTCAGGAGAACTAGTAAGAACAAAGTTTGTGTATTAAAACCTTTAAAGGGCTATAACTCTGCCAAAATCATTCAACTGGAACACGGTGACTATGTACAACTAGGCCTGGTACTGATCATCCCTGCAAAGTTTCAATGAAATCCGGCCAAATGAAGGCCCTTTCGTCTTAATGAGGCCACGATATAGCATATTTCAGAAAATCAAGGGCCATGACTTCGATGTAAATGGTCCAATCTGGATGTTTTTCGAACTCGTCCAAGCTTTCATCGATATTAACAATCTGGTAAAGTTTCTTAAAGATCGGATGAAGGATGAGGCCCTATCGTCTTAACGAGGCAAAATATAGGATTTTTAACTAAATCAAGAGCCATAACTCCGAGGCAGAAAATGGCATTTTTCAGCAAAATAAGGGCCATAACTGCAGTGGAATCTATCCGATCTTGCTGGTTTTCGAAATAAATTTTCGAGCTTTTATTGATATAAAGACACTGGCAAAGTTTCTTAAAGATCAAATAATAAATGAAGGTGCTAGAGTGTTCACAAGGCTCAATATGGCATTTTTCAGCAAAACAAGGGCCATAACTCCGGTGAAATTAATTCGATCTGGTTGTTTTTCGAACTTGACCGAGCTTTCATTGATATGAACAATCTCATAAAGTTTCATAAAAGATCGCATGAAAAATGATGGCTCTATAATCTTAACGAGGCAAAATATAGCATTTTTAACAAAATCAAGGGCCATAACTCATCCGTTACTGGTCCGATCTGGCTGGTTTTCGAAATTGTCTCAGCTGTCATTGATATAAACAATCAGGTAAAGTTTTGTAAACATCAAATGAAAGATGAAGGCCCTATCGAATTAACGAGGCAAAATATATCACTTTTAACTAAATCAAGGGCAATAACTCCGCTGTTAATGGTTCGATCTAGCTGTTTTTCAAACTTGTCCGAGCTTTCATTGATATTAACAATCTGTGCAAGTTTGGTAAAGATCAAATAATAAATGAAGGTGCTAGAGTGTTCACAAGGACTAATATGGCATTTTTCAGCAAAACAAGGGTCATAACTCCGTTGAAATTACATCGATCTTGCCGGTTTTCATTGATATAAAGACACTGGCAAAGTTAAGTAAAGATCTGATTAATAATGAAGGCCCTAGAGTGTTCACAAGGCATAAAATAGCATTTTCCAGAAAAACAAGGGCCATAACTCCGGTGTTACTGATCTGATTTAGATGGTTTCCGAACTTGTTCGAGCTTTCATTGATATTAACAATCTGTGGAAGTTTGGTAAAGATCAAATAATAAATGAAGGTACTAGAGTGTTCACAAGGTAGAAAATGCCATTTTTCAGAAAAACAAGGGCCACAACTCCGGTGTTACTGACCCAATTCAGCCGATTTTCGAACTTGTCCAAGCTATAATTGGTATTAACAATCTTTGCAAGTTTGGTAATGATCAAATAATAAATGAAGGTGCTAGAGCGTTCACAAAGCAGAAAACAGCAATTTCCAGAAAAATCAAGGGCCATAACTCCGGTGTTACTAACCCGATTTGGCTGGTTTTCAAACTTGTTCCAGCCTTTATATATATAAACAATCTGTGCAAGTTTGGTAAAGATCAAATAATAAATGAAGGTGCTAGAGAGTTCACAAGGCTTAATATGGCATTTTTCAGCAAAACAAGGGCCGTAACTCCGGTGAAATTATTCCGAACTGGCTGGTTTTCGAAATTGTCCGAGCTTTCATTGATATTAACAACCTGTTAAAGTTTGGTAAAGATCGAATGAAAAATGAAGGCCCTATGGTGGTAACAAGACAAAAGTTAACGACGGACGACGGCCGGACGGACGGACGGACGACGGACAACTCGTCATCCCATAAGCTCTGCTGGCCTTCGGCCAGTAGAGCTAAAAATAAATGAAGGTGCTAGAGTGTTCACAAGGCTTAATATGGCATTTTTCAGCAAAACAAGGGCCATAACTCCGGTGAAATTATTTCGATCTTGCCGGTTTTCAAACCTGTCCGAGCTTTTATTGATATAAAGATACTGGCAAAGTTAAGTAAAGGTCCAATTAATATTGAAGGCCCTAGAGTGTTCACAAGGCAGAAAATAGCATATTTCAGAAAAAACAAGGGCCATAATTCCGGTGTTGCTAATTCGATTTAGCTGGTTTTCGAACTTATTTGAGCTTTCATTGATATTAACAATCTGTGCAAGTTTGGTAAAGATCAAATAATAAATGAATGTGCTAGAGTGTTCACAAGGCAGAAAATGACATTTTTGGGAAAAAACAAGGGCCATAACTCTGGTGTTACAAACTCAATTTAGCTGATTTTCGAACTTGCCAAAGCTATTATTGGTATTAACAATCTATGCAAGTTTGGTAACGATCAAATAATAAATGAAGGTGTTAGAGCGTTCACAAGGCAAAAAATAGCAATTTTCAGAAAAAACAAGGGCCATAACTCTGGTGTTACTTGTCCGTGCTGTCATTGATATTGACAATCTGTGCAAGTTTGGTAAAGATCAAATAATAAATGAAAGTGCTAGAGTGTTCACAAGGCTTAATATGGCATTTTTCAGTAAAACAAGGGCCATAACTCTGGTGAAATTTATCCGATCCGGCTGGTTTTCGAACTTGTCCGAGCTTTCATTGATATAAAGACACTGGCAAAGTTTCGTAAAGATTCAATTAATAATGAAGGCCCTAGAGTGTTCACAAGGCAAAAGTTAACGACGGACGACGGACGACGGATGACGGACGACGGACGGACGACGGACAACTCGCCATCCCATAAGCTCTTCTGGCCTTTGGCCAGTAGAGCTAAAAATCGTAAATTTTCAAAAAATCAAAGGGCCATAACTCGATCTGTATTATAGGTGGAATGTGGCTGGTTATCAAACTTGACTGAGATTTTATTCTTATTTTGCTTTATCGTCTTAACGAGGCAAAATATTCATAACTTTCACATGACATCATCAGAATAATTTGACCAAACAGTGATGAATAAAATAACAGACCTCCACATTCTGGTAGGGGGTAAACTCGGTGTTTATCGTTGGTGCTCAAATGACTTTAGCCCTTTATAAAACTAGTACAAAAAGCTTTGTTTTTATGTACATCCATGTATCTTCTTTTGGTGTTGTCTGATTTTAAAACACCAATATGGATACATTTAATTTAAATCATGGTCTAGTATTTCCATTTTTCATATAGAGATTGAGGATAAAGTCCGAGTAAACCCCTTTATTTTCACCTACTGTATATCTCGACCTACCGGAAGTTGACCGGATGTGAAAGTTAGCATTTTTAACTAAATCAAGGGCCATAACTCTGCTGTTACTGGTTCGATCTGGTTGGTTTTTGAACATAATCCGAGCTTTTATTGACACTAACAATCTGATAAAGTTTGGTAAAGATCGGATGAAAAATGGAGGCCCTATCGTCTTTAGGCAAAATATAGCATTTTTAACTAAATCAATGGCCATAACTCCGCTGTTACTGGTTCGATCTTGCTGGTTTTCGAATTTGTTTGAGCTTTCATTGATATTAACAATCTGGTAAAGTTTGGTAAAGATCAGATGAAAAATGAAGGCCCTATTGTCTTAACGAGAAAAAGTTTACGGACGACGGACAACTCGCCATCCCATAAGCTCTGCCGGCCTTTGGTTAGTAGTGCTAACAAGAGGCCCAAGAGGGCCTGTGGACGCTCTACTGGCTAAAGATAAAGCTTTTGCACAAGGGGCCATAACTCTTTCAAATATTGTTCAACCAGAACATGGTGATGACATAGGCAACTAGGCTTGGTACTGATTGTCCCCGACAAGTTTCTTTGAAATCCAGCCAGAGGTTCAGGAGAACTAGTCTGTACAAAGTCAGTGTATTAAAACTTTTAAGGGGCCATAACTCTGCCAAAATTCATTCAACCAGAACACGGCAATGATAGGTGCAACTAGGCTTGGTACTGATCATCCCCATCAAGATTCGTTGAAATCCAGTAAAGAGTTCAGAACAGACTAATCTGGTTTCTCTATTAAAACCTTTAAAGGGCCATAACTCTGACAAAAATCATTCACCCCGAATATGGCGATGATATGCAAAACTAGGCTTGATACTGATCATCTTTGTCAAGTTTCGTTAAAATCCAGCCAGGGGTTCAGGAAAACTAGCCCGGAAAATGTTATCAAAAACCATTAAAGGGCCACAACTCCACCAAAAATCTGTTAACCGGAATGCGACGATGATATGCACAACTAAGCTTGGTGCTGATCATCCCTGTAAAGTTTCGTTGAAATGTGGGGAGACGTTCAGGAGAATAGTCCAGACAAAGTTTGTGTATTAAAACCTTTAAAGGGCCATAACTCTGCCAAAATTCCTTCAACCGGAACACGGCAAAGATTTGCACAACTAGACCTGGAACTGATCATCCCTAAAAAGTTTTGTTTAAATCTGGCCAGGGGTTCAGGAATACTAGTCAGGACAAAGTTTGTTTATTAAAACCTTTAAAGGGACATAACTCCGCCAAAATCATTCAACTGGAATGCAGTGACGATATGTACAACTAGGCTTGGTACTGATCATCCTTGAAAAATTTCAATGAAATTTGGCCAAATGAAGGCCCTTTCTTCTTAATGAGGCCAAAATATAGCATATTTCAGAAAATAAAATCAAGGGCCATAACTCCAATGTAAATGGCCTAATCTGGCTGGTTTTCAAACTTGTCGGAGCTTTCATTGATAGTAACAATCTGGTAAAGTTTGGTAAAGATCGGATGAAAAATGAAGACCCTATCGTATTAACAAGGATAAATGTAGCATTTTTAACTAAATCAAGGGCCATAACTCCACTGTTACTAGTTAGATATGACTGGTTTTCGAACTTATCCGAGCTTTCATTGATATTAACAAGATGGTAAAGTTTGGTAAAGATCGGATGAACAATGAAGCCCCTATCGTCTTAACGAGGCAAAATATAGCATTTTGAACTAAATCAAGGGCCATAACTCCGCTGTTACTAGTCCAATATGAAATGGTTTTCAAACTTGTCCGAGCTTTCATTGATATTAACAATCTGATAAAATTTGGTAAAGATCGGATGAACAATGAAGCCCCTATCGTCTTAACGAGGCAACATATAGCATTTTTAATTAAATCAAGGGCCATAACTCTGCTGTTACTGGTCCGATATGGCTGGTTTTCGAACTTGTTCGAGCTTTCAAAGACTTTAACAATGTGGTAAAGTTTGGTAAAGATAGGATGAAAAATGAAGGCCCTATTATCTTAACGAGGCAAAATATAGCATTTTGAACTAAATCAAGGGCCATAACTCCACCGATACTGGTCCGATCTGGCTGGTTTTCGAACTTGTCCGAGCTTTTATTGATAGTAACGATCTGGTAAAGTTTGGTAAAGATCGAGTGAAAGATGAAGGCCCTATCGTCTTAACGAGGCAAACCTTAGCAATTTTAACTAAATCAAGGGCCATAACTCTGCCAATACTGGTCCGATTTGGCTGGTTTTCGAACTTGTCCGAGCTTTTATTGATATTAACAATCTGTGCAAGTTTGGTAAAGATCAAATAATAAATGAAGGTGCTAGAGTGGTCACAAGGCCTAATACGGCATTTTTCAGCAAAACAAGGGCCATAACTCCGGTGAAATTATTCAGATCTGGCTGCTTTTCGAACTTGTCCGAGCTTTCATTGATATTAAAAACCTGTTAAAGTTTGGTAAAGATCGATGAAAAATGAAGGCCCTATGGTGGTAACAAGACAAAAGTTAACGACGGACGACGGACGGACGGACGGACGGACGGACGGACGACGGACAACTCGTCATCCCATAAGCTCTGCTGGCCATCGGCCAGAAGAGCTCAAAAACAAGATTAATATCTTTTACTCTTTTTTTACGTAGACATTATTTCAACATAAACAATTTAACAACATAATGATCATTTTAACAAATGAGGCATTATGATAGACTGCTTCACTGCGCATGTGCCCCGTGTGGTTGACGGGGGCCCCGTTTGGTCACGGGGCAAAGAATACGGCCACTGCAGATCCCTTTGGAGAGGTAGGCAGAGGGGTAGAATCCCCCCAAATTCATGTCCATTTTATCATTTTTTGTTCATATTCATTAAAGGTCTTCATCATGATCCCTGCATTGTTTCAGGTACTATCTCGCTCGCATCAAAAGAGCAGTGGCAGAAAAACAATAACAGGGCTCCAGCATAAATGGAGTTTCTACGATAGAATTTGCAGCAACTCTGCAGTTCAGGGTGAGAAGGTTCTAGGCCCATTTTCCATATTTTATCTCGATGTACATGGAAGATGAGCCTGGCATGTTCATGCCTTTTAGGCGCCATACAACCTTTTCATGTGTTGGTGCGCCTTAAAACCCCAATTCAATTCAATTCACTGCGCATGTACCGTTTCACTCATACAAGCAACAAACACCGATTTTATGGCTAAATAAAGCGCATTCCAACCACGATCGTGGCCAAGCATCTGGTCTGCGTTCTATAAAAACATACACATGTGGAACTGGACCACTATTAATTTCCCATAGACTTACATTATAGCCTAATATGGTGTCACACATGCCATCATACTCCGTCATACTTCAAACTGTTAGTAAACCATCTTTAAAGCCAGCACAACACATACATAGCAGAAAATCAAGCTCCATTTTGGCTTTCAACTTCAGAATTTTGGTCAGAGTAAAAGTAGGTATCGATTCTGACGAATTCAGGTCAAATCTGACGAAGAACACAAACAAATCTTACCTCACAAAAAGTAGTGCCATTCACTTGTCTCAGCTCTGATTAACCTGATTCTTGCAGCAAAATATCTGGGAATCTACTCTCTACACAAGAATATTAATCTACACTACCTGTGGAGTGCATTTTCATCTCAAATAACACTACTGTAACTGTTTATACGACTACTTTTGGAAACTACCATTTTGACCCGGTCTAAGTCCTATATGCCCTAGATTTGGTTTAAAAACAATTTATAATTACATGTGAGTATCAACTTACATGTCAACTTGAAAAATCCAGAATACCATCGCCATTCATCGAAGACTGGGGAAGATATTGGTGTTCGAGTCTAGGCACCTTCACTGCGACAACCTGTATAAACAAACTACCCGCAGTGGTGGCAAGGGGTAGACTGAAAATATCATAAAAAAATAATAAGTAATAATTTGGAGCCAAACTGATTTCTTATAGTCAGTAATAGTATTGGTGCTAAACATAAATACGCATTTACACATTGCGATATGAAATTTCTAACTGAACAGCATGTTATTTGTAGACACAGGCCCTCGTGGGTTTATTTTATATCATTTTTGAAAGTTCAATTATTGTATTTTGAAAAATAAAAATCTAAAACTGTCAAAAATTAGCCTGTTGGAATCTTACAAGTATATATTAGACACAAATGACACAACATATTCAAAATCACCAATGCTTTTAGACATTCAAGGTCCATTTTTTGGTCATTCTGACCAAATCCGAGAAGATTCCAATATTTTCAAAGTCTAATAATATGTGTCTGCAGATTCACATATTCATGAAACTTTGCAGAAAGGTTTCACACATTTCATATATTCAGAAAAAAATTATAACTGCCTTCTCACTATGGAACAAGAGAACCCATAGCCATTACAGCTATCTCGGGATGTAAATTTTTCATGTTTTTGACCAAGTTTCTCTATTAATATTAAGTTTCCTTTGCACTATATAGAATTATATCAAAAGAATAAAAGTTATTTCTAACATTTCCTATAGAGCAACAGACTTACTGATCCTATGATTTCTCAAATCTTTCACTATTGGCTTTATAAAAACATTTAACTTGAACCCCTATGTGACTAGAGAAATGGTAGTTTTTCCGAGGCTCAACCAATGTGAGCTCAACACGGTTTATTTGGTTTATACATCAGCATATACCCAAATATGCAATTTACTTATAATTTAAATACAACAGCACACCTATCTGGATCATTTTAACCATAAAACTCAAAGCTTGCATTTTTAAAGAAAAGAGAAATTATCAGGACACTGACATTGAATAATGTGTTTACATGGCTCATCCAGAGCAATCTGATTGCCGTTAAATTATTTACTTATAAAATTATGATTATTTGTTGTCGACCATTCTGGATAATACCTGGTGTGGATTTACCTCTTAAGGTCTGAAATCAGAGGAAAAAGACCCGATGCAGGGTAATAAATACCGTCATTTAATTTTTCTTCCCGGGGAGGTGGGGGAGCCTGTCCGAGTAAGCAAACATTTTAGATAAATACAATATGTCTGGTTGGTCAAGTAAACAAATACAGGTAGATAAAGATGTATCCATTGCGTGTATGAGGTATGAGGACTGAGTTCTTAGTGATACTGTTTAGGTAGGAGTTCTCAAGTATATAGTTCGAATCTCATCACATACAAAAATCTCCAAATCCCAGATCGATGATCAGCCTTGGCACCTTGCATTACAGACGGATGCCTTTTACATACTTGTACACACACCACAGGGGCACATCTAATTTTATTACTTACTGCGTATGATAGTGTACCAATATCCAAAAACTCTCAGAAGACCCAATTACGGTAGGCACGAGTAGTGGATCCTTTTTACAAGACAGTCATATGCCCGTGTTTGGCAGATTTCTGAAAAAATATGCATAAAATGATTTAAATAAGTTATATTATGTCAATAACTGATGATAATAATATGATAATAAAAACTGAAACTCAAATTGTTATAATTATATACAAAACACAACTATTTAGTATGCAAACATGTTGCGACTGCCCATACATGTACATGTATGCTTAGTTTTGCTAAGTGCAAAACTATTGTAATTTGAAGATGATTACATTTTTCAGAGCGAAACTATTGTAACTAACAGTAGTTTTTGAAACATAGTTAACAATTTGTTTGAAGAAATTATATATTTTAATGAAAATTATTTTGAAGATATAGTTTTAGGTAGTAAGTTTGCATTTTTAGGCTTGTTTTGGACAAACCTAAGAATGATATGCAACAGAAATCCCTGAAGTTTTTTTATCTTTTTTCAGTTTAGTTACACATTTTAAGAATACTCATTAGAGGCCAGTTTCCGCTCAGGTCCAGTTTCCGTCATTCTCATTTAAAAAACGTTTTTACACTGCAAATTACTTTCGCGATGTCACTTATTGTCAGACGTTTATTACTGAAGATTGGAAACAGAAAAAACAACCAAAAAGTAAATATGCGGTAAAAAACGAAAGGGATTTCTCCGAAAAATGTGTTTACTTCCTTATATGGCATTGGGGATGCGCTTTCCTCCTGCCGCATAATAAACTATTAAAAAAATAACACTGTAATGACGTCATATTTTTATCACTCTTCAGTGGACGCAGTTAAAATATACCGTGATTATAAATTTAACCAAAGAGAAGCAACTCATACAACCTGTATCTGTTTGATTTACACAGAGTTACTGTAAATTGTCGTCGTTGAACGTTTTACATTGACGTTACCAGGCGCATTGTTATAACGATCGATGTGACTGATGGAACAATGCAAACATACCATTTTTACAATGAAATTGTTGAATAGACTTGCAAACAAGTTTCTAATTCATAAAAGTTTTTTGTATCTTGACCTAGTTGAATCTATCACTCGATAAAATACATGACGGAAACTGTGCTTGTAAACAAAATGATTTCCCAGTTTTAGTCTATTTATAAAAAGGTCACGTGCCACTTCGATAATTTATATAAAACAAAATTCTTTGGTATCAAATTTGCAGGAAGAGGTAACCTAATAGAAAATAGAGTAAAAATTGTCAGGATACATAGATTTGTCTGAAAAATTAGTTTATGTTTACATAAGTGACGGAAAGTGGCCCCCGACGAGTAGAGCAGTTATCATTAACTTCAATTTAAATTATTGTTACTCAATTGTTTTTCCTTCTAATTTAAGTTTATAAAGAAAGAAATATCAACGTTTTTTACTTGTTTTGAAAGCGAAACTACTGTAAGTCAACATTTTAAAACAAACATGAACAAGAGTGCCAAATTGACACAATATACGCCCGTCATACATACGGAATTCGTATTTATATGACAATCATCGGCATGTTAAATTTACCTTGACTATGGCCCAAGTTTCATCAAGATCAGATTATAAATGTTTAAGTTATTGAGCGTAAACAGCAAAAATCAGCTATTTTCAAAAATCAATGGGCCATAACTCTGGCATAATAAGAGCGATGTGACTAGTTATCAACCTTAACTGAGATATTATGTGCATAAACACTGTCCCCAAGTTTCACCAAGATTGAATTATAAATGTTAAAGTTTTTGAGCGGGAACAGAAAAAATCGTAAATTTTCAAAAAATCAAAGGGCCATAACTTGATCTGTATTATAGGTGGAATGTGGCTGGTTATCAAACTTGACTGAGATTTTATTCTTATTTTGTGACTGAAGTTGGATTATTAACATCAAAGCATGTACATACATGTATTTAATTGGGGTTTTATGAAACATACCTGGCAAAAACATATGAAGTTGTTGTTCATAATTAGGCGACACTTTTTTTTTTCTTGGTTTACGGATCCGTCGACCCCAATTTTCGAGAGATTGAAAAAAAATAAAATTGAACATCTGTGTTTTTTTACCGCCGGACGCCAGATGAAGAAAAAATAAATAAATTTTGAATTGGTGAAATTTTTTCTAGAATACAATAATACCACGTCAAACAACAGCATATATCTATCAAAACATCGAAATTTCGAACACAAAGGACGAAAAAATAATTCAAAAAAAAATATTCAAAAAAAAATAATTCAAAAAAAAAATCCCTATACATGTCTATGTAAAACATGTGACCCTTGGGGCGGGGTCAAATATGACCCGAGGGTCACCATTTGAACAAACTTGGTAAAGGACCATAAGCTTATAGCAAATGCAAAATATTAAACCTCTGGCTCTTGCAGTTCCAGAAAAGAAGATTTTTTTCAGTTTTTCCCTTTACAAGCATTTATGTAAAACTGTGACCCCAGGGGCGGGGCCATATGTGACCCATTTGAACAAAATTGGTCAAGGAAAATAAGCTCATAGCAACAGCAAAATATTAAACCTCTGGCTTTTGCAGTTTCAGAGAAGAAGATTTTTTAAGTTTTTCCCTATACATGTCTATGTAAAACATGTGACCCTTAAATGTGACCCCAGGGTCACTATTTGAACAAACTTGGTAAAGGACCATCAGCTTATAATAAATGTAACATATCAAACCTCTGACTCTTGAAGTTGGCCAGAAGAAGATTTTTAAAAAAACAAGAGGCCCAAGAGGGCCTGTGGACGCTCTACTGGCTAATATGGCTCTTATGACATCAATGAAGCGAGTGACTATCGTCTTAAAGAGGCAAAATATAGCATTTTTAACTATATCAAGAGCAGTAACTCCGTCATTACGGGTCCGATCTGGCTGGTTTTCCAAGTTGGCCAGTAGAGATAATAAAAATTCAAAAAATTCAAAAAAAAAAAAATCCAAAAAAAAATTCAAAAAAAAAAAAAAAATTCAAAAAAATTTTCAAAAGATTTCAAAAAAATAAATAAATAAAAAAACACAACAAATATATATATATATATATATATATATAAAAAATTCAAAAAAAACATTCAAAAAATAAAAAAATAAAAAATAAAGAAATTAAAAAATTTAAAACAAGCATTGATGTAAAACTGTGACCCCCGGGGCGGGGCCAGATGTGACCCCAGGGTCAGCATTTGAACAAAAATAAGCTTTTAGCAACAGCAAAATATTAAACCTCTGGCTCTTGCAGTTTCAGAGAAGAAGATTTTTTAAGTTTTTCCCTATACATGTCTATGTAAAACATGTGACCCTTGGTGCGGGACCAAATGTGACCCAAGGGTCACCATTTGAACAAACTTAGTAAAGGACCATAAGCTTATAATAATTGTAAAATATCAAACCTCTGGCTCTTGTAGTTTCCGAGAAGAAGATTTTTAAAAACAAAATCCTATATAAGTCTATGTAAAACTGTGACCCTCGGGGTGGGAACAAATTTGACCCCAGGGTCACCATTTGAACAAACTTAGTAGAGGACCGTAAGCTGATGCTACATGTAATACATGAGAGCTCTGTGCCTTGTGGTTTCAGAGAAGAAGAGTTTTTAAACTTTTTTCCTATATGTCTATATGAAAAACATGCAAAACCTCAATATACAAACTTTGGACCCCCGAGGCACGGCCATTTTTGACCCCGGGGACTTTATTTGAACAAACTTGATAGTCTAGGTGTTGACAATCATTTTAAAAGAAAAACTGTTGAAATCTGTCAAGCGGTTCTGGAGAAGAAGATTTTTTAAGGTTTCGACCATATATGGTAATGGCAGCCATCTTGGATGTAGCGCTGACCTAATTTTAACAAATCTAAAAAGCATTCATCTAAGGATCATCCATTTGAAGTTTGGTCAAAATTAGCCAAGCGGTTTCTGACGAGATGTCGTTTGAAGAATTCCCTATACATGTCTATGTAAAACATGTGACCCTTGGGGCGGGGCCAAATGTGACCCTAAGGTCACCATTTGAACAAACTTGGTAAAGGACCATAAGCTTATAGTAAATGCAAAATATCAAACCTCTGGCTGTTGTAGTTTCTGAGAAGATTTTTTAAAAAAAAATCCTATATAAGTCTATGTAAAACTGTGACCCCCGGGGCGGGGACAAATTTGACCCCAGGGTCACCATTTGAATAAACTTAGAAGAGGACCATAAGCTGATGCTACATGTAATAAATGAGAGCTCTGTGCCTTGTGGTTTCAGAGAAGAAGATTTTAAAGTTGTTTCCTACATGTCTATATGAAAAACATGCAAAAGCTCAATATACAAATTTTGGACCCCCGGGGCACGGCCATTTTTGACCCCGGGGACTTTATTTGAACAATCTTAATAGTCTAGGCGTTGGCGATCATTTTAAAAGAAAAACTGTTGAAATCTGTCCAGCGGTTCTGGAGAAGAAGATTTTTTAAGGTTTCGACCATATATGGTAATGGCAGCCATCTTGGATGTAGCGCTGACCTAATTTTAACAAATCTAAAAAGCATTCATCTAAGGATCATCCATGTGAAGTTTGGTCAAAATTAGCCAAGCGGTTTCTGAGGAGAAGTCGTTTGAAGAAAAGTTAACGGACGACGGACGACGGACGGACGACGGAAGACGGACAACACACCATCCCATAAGCTCTGCTGGCCCTTGGCCAGTAGAGCTAAAAATCCTATATAAATCCCCAGGGTCACCATTTGAACAAACTTAGTAGAGGACCATAAGCTGATGCTATATGTAATACATGAGAGCTCTGTGCCATGTGGTTCCAGAGAAGAAGATTTTTTCAGTTTTTCCCTATACAAGCCTAATAATGTAAAACTGTGACTCCCGGGGTGGGGCCAAATGTGACCCCTGGGTCACCATTTGAACAGACTTGATAGAGGACCACAAGCTTATAGGAAATGCAAAATATTTAACTTTTTTTTAAGTTTTTCCCTATACATGTCTACGTAAAACGTGACCCTTGGGGCGGGGCCAAAAGTAACCCGAGGGTCACCATTTGAACAAACTTGGTAACGGACCATAAACTTATAGTAAATGCAAAATATCAAACCTCTGGCTCTTGTAGTTTCCGAGAAGAAGATTTTTTTTAAAAATATCCTATATAAGTCTATGTAAAACTGTGACCCCCGGGGCGGGGACAAATTTGACCCCAGGGTCACCATTTGAACAAACTTAGTAGAGGACCATAAGTTGATGGTACATGTAATACATGAGAGCTCTGTGCCTTGTGGTTTCAGAGAAGAAGATTTTTTTAATTTTTTCCTATATGTCTATATGAAAAACATGCAAAACCTCAATATACAAACTTTGGACACCCGGGGCACAGCCATTTTTGACCCCGGGGACTTTATTTGAACAAACTTGATAGTCCAGGCGTTGGTGATCATTTTAAAAGAAAAACTGTTGAAATCTGTCCAGCGGTTCTGGAGAAGATTTTTTAAGGTTTCGACCATATATGGTAATGGCAGCCATCTTGGATGTAGCGCTGACCTAATTTTAACAAATCTAAAAAGCATTTATCTAAGAATCATCCACGTGAAGTTTGGTCAAAATTAGCCAAGCAGTTTCTGAGGAGAAGTCGTTTGAAGAAAAGTTAACGGACGACAGACGACGGACGACGGACGACAGACAACACACCATCCCATAAGCTCTGCTGGCCCTTGGCCAGTAGAGCTAAAAATGTTTGGCTGATTTTTTAACTTTTTTTCCCTTCCGACCAAACGTAAAAAAATAAGAAAAAATCTGTAAACCAAGAAAAAAAAATAATGTGGCCTTATGTAATTTATGTTGCCCTAAGTCATTTTTCAGATACAATTTTTATATTTTAGGCTATTTTTATTGGTTATGGAGCTTGAAGTGATGAAACAAGAGGCCCAAGTGGGCCTGTGGACGCTCTACTGGCTAAACATAAAGTTTATGTATAATATCATTCAACTGGAAAATGGCGATGATATACGCAACTAGGCTTGTTACTGATCATCCCTGCCAAGTTTTGTTGAAATCCAGCCAGACGTTCAGGAAAACTAGTCTGTACGAGGTCAGTGTATTGAAACCTTTAAGGAGTCATAACTCTGCCAAAATTCATTCAACCAGAACACGGCAATGACATGTGCAACTAGGTTTGGTACTAATCATCCCCAACAAGATTCGCTGAAATCCGGCCAGGAGTTCAGGAGAGACTAATCTGGACAAAGTTTGTCTATTAAAACCTTTAAAGGGCCAACTCTGCTAAAAATCATTCAACCGGTATATGGCGATGATATGCAGGCTTGATACTGATCATCCTTGTCAAGTTCAGCTGAAATCCAGCCAGGGGTGCAGGAGAATCAGCCCGGAAAATGTTTGTGCATCAAAAACCTTTAAAGGGCCATAACTCTGCCAAAAATCATTCAACCAGAACACGGCGATGATTTCCACAACTAGACCTGGAACTGATCATCCCTAAAGTGTTTCCTTTAAATCTGGCCAGGGGTTCAGGAGAACTAGTCTGGACAAAGTATGTGTATTAAAACCTTTAAATGGACGTAACTCCACCAAAATCATTCAACCGGAACACGGTGACGATATGTACAACTAGGTTTGGTACTGATCATCCCTGAAAAGTTTCACTGAAATCTGTCCAAATGAAGGCCCTTTCGTCTTACTGAGGACAAAATAATAGCATTTTTCTGAAAATGAGGGGCTATAACTCCTGTGTAAATGGTCCAATCTGGCTGTTTTTCAAATTTGTTGGAGCTTTAATTGATATTAACAATCTGATAAAGTTTGGTAAAGATCTGATAAAAACTGAAGGCCCTATTGTCTTAACGAGGAAAAATATAGCATTTTTAACTAAAAAAAGGGCCATAACTCCGCTGTTACTGGTCCGATCTGGCTGGTTTTCTTTCATGTCTGCGCTTTTAGTGATATTAACAATCTGGTACAGTTTGGTAAAGATCGGATGAAAAATGAAGGCCCTATTATCTAAACAACGCAAAATATAGCGCTTTTAACTAAAACAAGGGTCATTACTCCGCTGTTACTGGTCCAATCTGGCCGGTTTTCAAACTTGTCTGAGCTTTCATTGATATTACCAATCTGGTAAAGTTTGGTAAAGATCAGATGAAAATTGAAGGCCCTATCGTCTTAATGAGGTATATAGCGGTTTTAACTAAATCAAGGGCCATAACTCCGCTGTTACTGGTGCGATCTGGCCGGTTTTCGAACTTGTCCGAGCTTTCATTAATATTACCAATCTGGTAAAGTTTGGTTAAGTTCGGATGAAAAATGAAGGCCCTATCGTCTTAACGAGGCAAAATGTAGCATTTTTAACTAAATCAAGGGCCATAACTCCGCTGTATCTGGTCCAATCTGACCGATTTTCGAACTTGTCCGAGCTTTAATTGCTATTAACAAATGGGTAAAGTTTGGGAAAGATTGGATGAAAAATGAAGGCCCTATTGTCTTAACGAGGCAAAATATAGCATTTTTAACTAAATCAAGGGCCGTAACTCCGCTGTTACTAGTCTGATCTGGCCGGTTTTCGAACTTATCTAAGCTTTAATTGATATTACTAATTTGGTAAAGCTTGGGAAAGATCGGATGAAAAATGAAGGCTCTATCGTCTTAACGAGGCAAAATATAGCATTTTTAACAATATCAAGGGCCATAACTCCCCTGTTACTGGTCAGATTTGGCCGGCTTTCGAACTTGTCCGAGATTTCATTGATATTAACAATAAGTTAAAGTTTTGTAAAGATCAGATGAAAAATGAAGGCCCTATCGTCTTAACGAGGTAAAAGTTAACGGACGGACGGACGACGGACGACTCGCCATCCCATAAGCTCTGCTGGCCCTAGGCAAGTAGAGCTAATCACCTAAACCTGTATAAAACCATCGACTTTTGCAAAGCAACGAGCAAACTTTCTCATATAAAACTAGTAAATAATTTATTAGTTATTAGAGAAACAAGTTAATACAATTTCTTTTCAATTGCCACAAATTTGAACTCAGCCCGTACGAAGTGATCAGGCGTAATCCGCCTGGTTTTGAGGCGTAAACCAGGCGTAAACCAGGCGTAAACCAGGCGTAAATGATAGTTACGTGTTATTAGCCAGGCGTAAGCGAGCAGGACACGTAATTTCTATATATTGACGGGCGTCAATGCAAGGCGTAAATTTTAAAACCAGGCGTAATTTAAAAATATTGAGGCGTAACTTTTCAAAGGGGCGTAAATTTGGACTTAACTTTTAGAAGAGGCGTAAATTTGGACTTACACTTTTAGAATAGGCGTAAATTTGGACTTAAACTTTTAGAAGAGGCGTAAATTTGGACTTATACTTTTAGAAGAGGCGAAATTTGGACAAACTTTTTGACACTTTGTAAACTGAACTTTTTTACTGGAAAAAGGAGGCATAAACTGGACTTAAACTTTTTCTTTACTGTAAAAAGGAGACTGGACTGAATTTTCATCGCTAATAAAATGGAGATGAAAAACAAATTACAGATCAATATATATTATAAATGAATGAACTGAATTAAAATAAATAAAAACATACATTAGTTTCGTTTCATTTTGTTTAAAATAATAGGGTTTTAACAGTTTGATTAACCCTTCCCAGACCAACTTAAGAGTGGTCAAAGTTGATTTGCAGTGGATGAAGAGGTTGCTTATAATGCAGTGGACCACAGTTGGAGTCCGCTCCATTTGAGTCCACTCCAAATGACTCCAATGAGATTTGTAAATTTTAACTATCCACTACAAATGGACCACAGTTGGAGTCCACTCCATTTGAGTCCACTCCAAATGACTCCAATGAGATTTGTAAATTTTAACTATCCACTACAAATGACTCCACAGATTGTATCTACCCACTCCAAACCACTACCAAGAGATGTATTAATTTAGCTATCCACTCCAAATAACTACAAAGAGATGATCTGATTTTTGTCCACTCCAGGTGACTCACAGCACACTGATGTTCTTTTTCAAAGTATTTCTGCTCGTTTATTACAGCATGTAATTTGTCATGGCAAGACATACTGTGTTGTTAATAATGCTTATTCGCTGAACAAAAGTTTCATATCCCTACGAAACGTTACCATGGTCAACTATGTTCAACCTCTGCCAACCAGGGTGCACGTGAAACATGGTTGGCAAAGGTCAGATGCTAAAAGTCCATGGTCAATCATGGTTTAATGACGTGACTAGGGGCGAATCCAAGATTTCATGTTAGGCGGGGTGTAAAAATGGGTTTTTAGTTGGGCGTAAACATCTTTTTGGGTTAACAAGAGCATCAAGAATTGCAGGGCAAGCCATAGTCCCCCACCGGCCCAGACAAATATTTTCCAGACATTTTCTATGATGGAGGTCAAAGGTCAAGGTCACAATGACCTTATTTTGGTACGTGACACACCGCTATCCCAAGGTATTCACATACCAAGTTTGGTATCTCTAAATGTTATAGTATTGAAAATACAGTCCGGACAAGCATTTTGTATGACAAGGTCACAGGTCAAGGTCACAGTGACCTTATTTTGGTACGCGAGCGGCGACACACCGCTATCCCAAGATGTATCCACATCCCAAGTTTGGTATCTCTAAGTGTTATAGTATTGAAAATACGGTCTGGACAAGCATTTTCTATGACAGAGGTGACAGGTCAAGGTCATAGTGACCTTATTTTGGTACGCGACACACCGCTATCACAAGATATATCCACATACCAAGTTTGGTATCACTAAGTGTTATAGTATTGAAAATACGGTCTGGACAAGCATTTTCTATGAAAGAGGTCACAGGTCAAGGTCAAGATGACCTTATTTTGGTACGCGACACACCGCTATCCCAAGATGTATTCACATACCAAGTTTGGTAGCTCTAAGTGTTATAGTATTGAAAATACGATCCGGACAAGCATTTTCTATGCATTTTCTATGACAGAGGTCACAGGTCAAGGTCACAATGACCTTATTTTGGTACGCAATGTACCGCTATCCCAAGATGTATTCACATACCAAGTTTGGTATCTCTAAGTGTTATAGTATTAAAAAAACGGTCCGCACAAGCATTTTCTATGATAGATGTCATATGTCAAGGTCACAATGACCTTATTTTGGTACGCAATACACCGCTCTCCCAATATGTATTCACATACCAAGTTTGGTATCTCTAAGTGTTATAGTATTGAAAATACGGTCCGGACAAGCATTTTCTATGACAGAGGTCACAGGTCAAGGTCACAGTGACTTTTTTTGGTACGCGACACACCGCTATCCCATGATGTATCCACATACCAAGTTTGGTATCTCGAAGTATTATAGTATTGAAAATATGGCCCCGACAAGCATTTCGGAAGGACGGACGGACAGGGTGCAAACCTATAGTCCCAGCCCCCGACCCCCGGGACCGGTAAATAGTCCCCCCAGGACCGGTGGGGGACTAACAAGCAGAAAACCCCTCCAAATAACAAATAAACTTATTTTGCCATTTTGTTAAATTTGGGGGGGGGGGGAGTGGGGTGGTGCGCAGGCTTGCTCCTCCTCTCCCACGGATCCGCCCATGATGACCATGGTCAAAGAAAGACTGTCCCCCCCGGATCCGCCCATAATGATGGTCAAAGAAAGATTGTCCCCCCCCCCCCACAACCCCACCCACCCACACCCCACCCATGATGACCATTGTTGCACCATTCTTGGTTATTTATGTTTTACTTAAATCAAGTAAAGCACAATTACTGATTACTCAGTGTGAATCATAGACATCAATTTATGTCTATGGTGTGAATGCATTTCTTTTCTTTTTTTAGGTCAACAGGAAATGACCTACATGGTGTTGATTTTATAACGATTGCGCATGCGCATTCAATATTTATTATGAGCGGGAAAATCAAATGATTACATTATATGTTATTTCTTGAAAATAATATGTTATTGTCGGTAATTTAGGCCTGTGTATTTAGACTTCGGAGAGTTTCCACTCGCTATTAGTTTAAATTATAACGCCATCGGTGTAAACTGGATTATTCTGCCGAGTGACAATTAATGACGTCGCCGTTTAGAACGCTCGCTCGGAAGAACGCATGGGAAGAACGTTGTGCCGAATCATGCGGCGTTAATAAATGCGCAAAAGTAAGTATTTTGGAACGATTACTCGACATATTTCTTGCATATACAATTCTATAAGTATTATTTCTTTCACTAAACACGGAACTCATGAATTTCTGTTATTTTCGATAGAAAATTTGGTGTTGCAAGTTCGGACTACAAATGTCATCAATTTTCGCGAACATTCTATCCTTCGAAATTCCAAGAGTTGAGCCCAGTCTGTACGTATTTAGCCATGTAGCTATAGAAAACAGTTCATTCCAATTTCATTTAAATGCATACTTTCTGATTTAAACAATTTGTGAAGACTGTTTACGAGCATAAACAAAAAATGAAGTAGTTTCATGACCGCGGTTTCCCAAATTAAATCGACTCGTCACTGAACCAAAACGAAAGTTAATCTGCTTTATATTATAAACACAAGATATGCTTGCTTATTAAAACAAAGAATTGTATCAATATAATGAGAATTTTCAAGAAAAAAATACATGTTTACCGTTTTAAAGTGTGAATACTGTTTTACAATCTAATGACAGTTGGGTTCGGCAAAAGTAGTAGTAAATTCGGATAGTATATATTTCGGACAAAATGTGTTCTGAAACAGATAAGGTTCTCTTTTTATTTCAAAATATGCAACTACCAATATTAAAGAATCCATTATCAAATGAGTTTTTAATTATAGGTTACATTTAAAACTTTTAAACTTTAATAGGGGGAAATTTAAAGAAATAATTATAGGACGACTTAATTATTTTTAGAAATCATTTGTCAGTCCCAGACAGTGTGTTCATTTGCTTTACAATATTTTAAGCATGGTATGGGTAGTTGATATTATTGTTGCTAATTTAAAATAAAATTTCAAAATTTGGGGAGTGATAGGGAGCGTAGTCCACAACTGCTGCGGCTTGATACATGTTCCCAATAAGGTTAGCATACTATGAGAATCAGACCCGTGGTATATATATTGATCAAACTTCCTGTTGACTTGTTTGTCTCACAGTGTTGACATTTCTTGTTTTGATAAACATTTTGTTTACATTTTATATTTCGGTAGGCTTAAAAGACTGAGCAAGATGCTGTGGAACTGCAACTGTGAGGAGACAGAAACCATGGCTGTCAGAAGGTATAAAATTGCTGGTTTATATAAAATTTGGTATTGGTAAAAAAACATTAAATATTATAAATGTTAAATGTTAAAAGAATATGTGCTCAAATTGGTAATGTAACAAAAGATTAATTTAGTTCAAACAATTGAATTGGGTTATACGGCGCACCAACACATGAAAGTCTATATGGCGCCTAACAGGAATGATCATGCCAGGCTCATCCTCTTACATCAAGATAAAATATGGAGGATGGGCCAAAAACGCTGCAGCTTCAAAAACTAAGTTGAGAACGCATATATTTAACAAGATGGCCAAACGGCCCTAAATACCTTTTGTATAAGGTGTGATAATATTTTTGGTAAATTCAGAAAAACTTTTTTTTAAAGGTTTTCCTAAAAATAATTTATACTAGTTAAGGCAGCACACGTCACTTGATGTATTATGATTTTAGGAAAACTATTTTCAGAGTTAGGTTTCTTGTAGCAGCCAAATATGGTGTGCGGATGAGGCGGGAGTAGCTGTCGCGGTGCATAGATCAAAGTATCTCAGTAGAAACACCTGACCCAGCTTTTAAAGAAGATATTTGGAGATGACGTCTACTGACGCTGTACATCCATGGGCAAGACAGACAACGAGTATGTATGCATGGGTTTAAAATCACTTTTAACAATGCAGTGAGCTCTAGGCTCAACTTATATAGGGCTGCCACACTGAAATTATCGTGCAGTAGATGCATGACATGATACCCCACCCAGTCACATAATGACACCGGGCCTACCTGTCCTAGAACTACTGTTCATATACTGAAACTGTTCATATACTGAACGTCTAGCATGGGATTACCATTTTTGCAAAGTCTGGTATGGTAATATTAATGTTTTACTCAAGTTACTGCAATCTGTACAACTGTAAGTTTGAAATTTGTGTAGATTTTACTTCTTAAATTAGCTATCCCCACATCACCAGCCAAATTGTATGACTTGTAAACTACAGAACGTTTATAAATTTACCTGTACAGATGACCGGTACTATATATATATAACTTACATATTTTGAGGATCTACTCTCTGTAGATACAATATTAAACAATGGCTTTTAAGTTTAACCTGGGCCAGGACAGGCCTTTAGTGCATAAAATACACATTTTAGGAACGGCGAGATGATTTGTGATAATTGAGCCGCCTGTGGTGGGGGGTGGGGGTGGTGGGGGTAATGAGACTTAAGGCCAAACTTCAAAATCAACTCGTAATTCATTTGATGCATATTTAATCATGGGTATTTTAAGAATCCGTGAATAAAACTACACTTTCAATTGGCACATGTACATTATTATATGACCTGGATAAAATGTTGATATAATTCGTTTTGTAGTGTCAATGTCTTTAATATTTTGTTTCACAGCATAATGATATATATATTTATATTTTTATTGTGAAATTTATTGCAGACAGGAGATGTTTGTTCCAGTACGTACCAGTGTTCAAAACACCAGTTGCTTCTATGACTGGAAAAAATGACGTGACTGTGGAAACTATGAAGACTGTAACAAGTTAAACCACTCTTAGGTAAGGCCAAAAAGAAAAATAGCCTATAAAGTATTATGTATATTTACCGATAAAAAGTATGGGTTTATTCACCAGTTCTTAAAATATCCATGAATGAATATGCATAAAATCAATTACAAGTTGGTAACTTAATTTGACACTCCAGTTTTTGGGTTTGTCCTGGCCGGTTATAATTCGTCAAAAGAGTTTGAATTCTAGAATTATGTAAGGTGTATGTGTAACCTCGTCATCAGTAGCTTTAGAATAAAATTTTAAATATCTGATTTAAGACAGTTCATTATTTATAGGAAGATGTTCTTGGTGTTTGGTGTCATTTCAGCACATTTTAGGCTATGTATAATGGTGTTTGTATTGCGGTGGAAGCAGACCACCCACTTATGTTGTGTGTAAGGTCTATATCTCTTAATAATTTTCTTTCAAACTTGCCACAATAAATAACCAGCTTGGAGCGATGTCCACTATAACTATATCCAGCATTTCTGAGGAGCTGTACCAAGTTAGCTCTACTGATCAAAGATCAGCAGAGCTTATGCCGTGGTGCGGTGTCCGTCGTCTGTCCATCTGTAAACTTTTTTTGTAGCGACAACTCCTCTGAAACATTTGATTGATTTTCATGAAACTTTACAGAAATGTTGCCTATGAAGTCTAGTTGATCCTAGCAAAAACTCATGTTGATGTGAAATCCAAGAGGGCCACCAAAGCTAAAAAAACAAGTTTGTAGCGACTACTTCTTGAAAACTATACGTGATATTGATATGGGACTTTTTCTAAAATAATCAGCATGACATGATGTTGGTCCCTGTCGAAAATCGTTTCGATTCAACGTCAAACGTGAGCGGCCATCTTTGTTTACATAGAGTTATATAGTAAAAAACTTGTAGCGACTACTCCTAAAAGTACTTGATGGATTTTCATGACACTTCACGGGAATGTTGCTCTTGATGTCTAGTTGATCGTAGCAAAATATCAGGTCGGCCGGAAATTCAAGATGGCCGCCAGGCGTAGGAATCATATTATGGTGTATATTTTGGTGTACATGAGCTTGAATAAAGTTTTCATTTTTTTTGCTTGTCAAATATTTTGTCCAAACGTTTAATGTCGAATCAAAATAATATTTCTACAAGGACCAACATCATGTCATGCTGATCATTTTAGAAAAAGACCCATATCAATATCACTTTTAGTTTTCAAGAAGTAGTGCTACAAACTTGTTTTTAAAAATCTATTTTTAGCCGTATACTCAAAATTAGTATGCGAAAATTACATTACAGTCATGATATTTTAACAATTATATGTGTTACTATTAAGCTATTATGTTTATTTTTATAACTTGCAAATACTTTGACAAAATGGAATATTATCAATAACAAGTTTAATATATTAATTTTCAGGGTTAGAGATCAGTCCACGGGTAGCGGATGGAATGGAAGAATGTCTCAAGTGCAGATGAATTAAATTCCATGGATGCCGAAGACAGTGAGATGTTAATGTTAAATGAGAGAGCCAGAGAAAAGAACACTGACACTTAACAAACCATATTTAAAATATATATAAAATGAAGTTATTTTTCATTATAATTTTTTTTCTTCAGAAACAGCGAAAATATGTAGATTACTTTTGTGAGTACATGTGATTTTAATATTATCATCATGATCATTGGGTTTGTGAATTTAATAATTTAGATACGCACTTAAGAGACACAAATCTAAGATAATTCGCTTCCAATTTTGAAAATCTGCATTGCCGGTAAGTACCTTTGTCACTTTTTTTGTTTAACTGTTCTTGATTTATTACCTGATTTATATATTAAAAATTGAAAAAAGTTACTCTTGTCATTATGCTTCACCCTATGGAAAGAGCATACAGTATAATAGTGGTATCCTTGTCTGTTTACAATATTGTTCAAATAAGGTTGAAGAAGGGCATTTGTGCTCGAAGGCGACATAGTCAAACAAGCATCTGTGTTTTAATGGCAAACTCACCATTAATTTTGTATGCATTTCACAGGGTAAAAATACACCCGATTGCTCATGTCGCTCACTTTGCTCACATGACATGATGTTGATCCTTGTCGAAATTATTTCTATTCAACATTAAACACGGCCGCCAGCGGCCATCTTTGTTAACATAGAGTTTATGTAGTAAATATTTGTAGCGACTGTACTCTGAAACTAATTCATGGATTTTCATGAAACTTAACAGGAATGTTGCCAGGTTTTTTTTTTACTATATAACTGACGCCGGATACCGGCGTCTTCCCCTATCTGGGGAACCTACATTTTTCCCCTATTTTTAAAAAAAATAAATTAAATCGCCTTCGACGCTTCGCAATTGTTTACACTTTATGACAATGACTAATAACAAGGGAAGTAACTGTTGTGGTTTCCGGTATGTTTTGTGAACTTTTATCAGCGATGTCGCACAACTGGCAAAATTACCGCAAGAAATTTTTTCCCCTAAAATGATTCAACATTAAACATGACTGCCAGTTGCTATCTTTGTTTACATAGACTTATATTCTAAAAACTTGTAGCGACTACTGCTCTGAAACTACTTGACATATTTAGCGCTTCAAGGTCATCGTTTTTTTCCAGGCTGAGTCTCATTTGCATTTTACGCCTGGATTCCGCCTCATTTTACGCCTGGTTTATTATTTACGCCTGGCTTATTATTTACGCCTGGTTTTATTTACACCTGGTTTTTGGTTTTTGGCCAGGCGGACTCATTTACATATTACGCCTCATTTTACGCCTGGATTACGCCTCATTTTACGCCTGGTTTCTACATTCTTACCAAAACCACCAGTACGCCTTGTCACCATCAAAATTACGCCTGGTTTAGTTATCAATATTACGCCTGCTTTACGGGCGTCACAGTTCGTACGGGTGGACAATCATTGTTTGGGAGACTGATGTCAAAACTGCCCAACTGATTGTTCTCTTCATTATGTCAACATTAAGTGTTAAAGTATAAAACTGTTTGCCCACTTTACAGACATATATTTAAATTGTGTCCAAAATATATTACAATTTTCATTTAAATAATGTATGTAACCAGGGAGTAAGTATACACGGGAGGGGACACAGACCGTTTTGCCATTTTATGTTGTCGCGTGTGTGTTTCACTACTGCGTGAAAATGACCACTTCTGGTTGTTGCGCACGTGTGTGAAAAACAGCAAATTCTTATAAATTATTACACTCACAAACCCAAAAAAGGTGTGAAATGTAAACATAAGTATTATTTATGCACATTGTGTCCTCTGACACAGAGCGTGTATATGCATGTATAAAAGCACATTTTACCAGACGGCTCCGTGTAACAATGATGGTGCCACTCTGCGCCAAATAAAAAATGGTGACAGTGTAAAGCTACAATGTACTGCATACGAGATATGAAGTACGGGTAATATTAGGCATTAATAAAATCATAGTAGACATATTCATCTTATTTCGTGATGTTGATTTTAACAGAAAGCCATAAAAAAAGAGGCTGTAAAAACTGCCTATTATGAGATGTTGAAATTTTAACTTTTCAAATTAACGCGCTTACGATCGATTTAACTGTATTGATAAAACAGTAAATGGTGGCGTTCTAGCATGACAACATATAAATAAACTACAGCGTTTATGAACCAGTGTCTCCTCCCTGTATACTTACTCCCTGATGTAACTGACAATGTTTCTATTAGCGCCTTGGACTCTTAATAATTCTTAAAAGATGGCTCTTTTAAGCACCATTACATAGTTTTACCCCAGTACACTTGAGTACTACTGCCTTGTATTTAAAATTAGCTATACCAGGTAACAGAAATGATGGCCCCGGAACATAGATTTCTATGTCATGGAATTTACGGATGAATGATAGCTTGTGAACTTACCACATTAAAAGTTAAAATATGTATCTGTTTTATGACTTTTGTTCAATATATTAATCAAGCTAACTTTACACAGTAAAACACACTTGCACAGGTTGTTTTGGCAATGATCGAAAGAACTTTTCCCGGTATTTGAACAACACAAAATACAAGTTCATCCCGACAATTATAATGACATTTTTTAATTCTTCTGTGATCCAATGGGATTAACCAAGCTTAAATATCTCCCTTTAGAATAAACTTGAATTCATAATATATATATTTATTTTATTTTATATTTTATATTGACTATAGATAATCCCTGTTTAATATGAAAATTTTATAAACAAGAGGCCCAAAAGGGCCTGTGGACGCTCTACTGGCTAAAGATAAAGTTTATGTATAAGAGGCCGTAACTCTTTCAAAGATCATTCAACTAGTACATATATACAAAACTAGGCTTGGTACCGATCATCCCTGCCAAGTTTCGTATGCATTAATTACACAATGTACCCTTAAATGACCTAAGAATGACATGTAACAAAACTCCCTGAAGTTCTTTAATCTTTAAGTTATATTTCCCCATTAGAAGCATAGAGCAGTTATCATTTCCTTCGTTTAAAATAAGTGTTATATAAATTTTCTTCCTCCTTTATTATGCTTAATTTGAATCATATTTGACTTACAATAGTTTCACATGAAATAATTTTTGAAAGGGAAATTATTACCAGTATAAGTCATTAAAATTTCAGTTAAATTTACAAAAAAAAAATAGAATTGTGTTGAATTTAGACCATCCCTGTTATGAAAATTTTATAAACAAGAGGCCCAAGAGGGCATGTGGACACTCTACTGGCTAAAGATAAAGTTTATGTATAAGAGGCCATAACTCTTTCATGGATCATTCAACCAGAACATATATACGAAACTAGGCTTGGTACTGATCATCCCTGCCAAGTTTTGTTGAAATCCAGCCAGAGGTTCAGGAGAACTTGTCTGTACAAATTAAGTGTATTAAAACCTTTAAGAGGTCATTAACCCTGCCAAAATTCATTCAACAAGAACACGGCAATGACAGGTGCAACTAGGCTTGATACTTATCATATATACGGAACTAGGCTTGGTACTGATCATCCCTGCCAAGTTTCGTTGAAATCCAGCCAGAGGTTCAGGAGAACTTGTCTGTATAAATTTAGTGTATTAAAACCTTTAAGAGGTCATTAACTCTGCCAAAATTCATTCAACAAGAACACGGCAATGACAGGTGCAACTAGGCTTGATACTTATCATCCCCGCCAAGATTCGCTGAAATCTGGCAAGGAGTTGAAGATGAAGGCTCTATCATCTTGAGGCAAGAAGAGTCTAATCTGGACAAAGTTTGTTTATTAAAACTTAATCATTCAACCGGAATATGGCAATGATATGCACAACTAGACTTGATACTTATCATCCTTGTCAACTTTCATTGAAATCCAGCCAGGGATTCAGGAGAACTAGCCCGGAAAATGTTTGTGTATCAAAAACCTTTAAAGGGCCATAACTCCGCCAAAAATAGATAAACCAGAACGCGACAATGATATGCACAAAAAGGCTTGGTGCTGATCATCCCTGCAAAGTTTTGTTTAAATCCAGCCAGGGGCACAGGAGAACTAGTTGGGACAAAGTTTGTGTAATTAAACCTTCAAATGACCATAATTCCGCCAAAATCATTCAACCAGAACACGGTGACAATGTTTACAACTAGGCTTGGTACTGATCATCCCTGCAAAGTTTCACTGAAATCCGGTCAAATGAAGGCCCTTTCATCTTAATGAGTCCAAAATATAGCATATTTCAGAAAATCAAGGACCGTAACTCCAGTGTAAATGGTCCAATCTGACTCGTTTTTCAAATATGTCGAGCTTTTATTGATATTAACAATCTGGTAAAGATCGGATGACAAATGAAGGTCCTATTGTCTTATTCAGGCAAAAAATAGTGTTTTTAACTAAATCAAGGGCCATAACTCCACTGTTACTGGTCTGATCTGGCTAGTTTTCAAACTTGTCTGAGCTTTCATTGATATTAACAATCGCGTAAAGTTTGGTTAAGATCACATTAAAGATGAAGGCTCTATCATCTTGAGGCAAGATATAGCATTTGTTAACTAAATCAAGGGCCAAAACTCCGATCTGACTGGATTTTGAACTTGTCCGAGCTTTTATTAATATATACAATCCGGTAAAAATTTGGTAAAGATCGGATGGAAAATAAAGACCCTATCGTCTTAACCGAGCAAAATATAGCACTTTTAATTAAATCAAGGGCCATAACTCTGCTGTCACTGGTCTGATCTGGCTGGTTTTCAAACTTATATGAACTTTCATTGATATTAACAATCTGGTAAAGTTTGGTAAAGTTCGGATTAAAATGAAAGCCCTATCGTCCTAACGAGGTAGAGCCATAAAATAAAAGCAAAACTATTGTGAATTTAAAGATCAGTTACAATAGTTTTGCACTAAAAAATAAAAGTTGTATGAAATACAATAATATGACATTTTATTTTTCTCTGCCAAATTTTAGACTCTAGCTTTAATATTTTATGGTTATAAAGGGCCATTATCTGATATGGATTATGCAAAAAAAATCATTTTCGAAAAAAAAGTGAGTTACAATAGTTCCGTGTTAAGCCCTCGCACACGGATTTTGCAGAAAATTACAGTTGCAAAATAGTTAAAGAGATAACTCAGTATCTCTTCACCCTATTGCCATATACTACAATAACGATGCAGCAAGGTCCCTATGATGGCCTTGGTGGCATTATTAAGCGCATGGCAGAGGAAGCAGTTAATCCGGGAAAACGCACATTCAAGGTGCGACAGATTTGTAGTCAACAGTCGCATGTAGCATGAAAAAAGAGTCGCTCATTTTTGTATTGATAGAGTGATTCCAACAAACCGCAGACATTCATTCATTCATTCAAAATCAGCACTTAAAAGGAACTATGAAAATACACGCCGTTGTAGGGAAGAGCAATTATACCATATTAGTAGCAGATGTTAGTTGCTATTCTGAAGCAGAAATAAAGGAAATCAAAAGATAGAAAGAAAGAAGTGAAAGTCGCTGGCTGAAACAACTGACATGGAAACACAACATAAAGCAAACACAGAGACATCTGCCGAAATAGTAGATAAGAACAAGCACGATATAGAAACATATGCGGATAGTGACTTTATAGTAGCATTCTAGGGAAGAAATTATATTGGAAGGATTTTACAGATAGATGAAAACTAGAACTATCACTGAGTTGACGAATACCCCGCTTAAATTTTAAGTCTAACAAAAGGCTACAATTCTGTAATAAATTAGGCAATCAACAATGGGTATAGGGACATAAGGTCATCAGTTGATATGCGTATATGAAGTTTGGGAACAACCAATTCAAAACTGTTTGAGGAATGGAAGTAATGAAAATGTGTTACGGGACGCGATGCAACGGGACACAACACAACAGGACAAAAATGTGTTATGTGATGGGACGCGACGGGACGTTACCGACGTGATTCCAATATAGCCCCCACTTAACTTTGTGAAGGTGGGGGTACAATGATATGGAGATTATGTTTATGCAGTGAACAAAACATCTGTTTCAATGGCCAAGAGAAGATGGTCATATGGTTTGACGTATATGATATATTGTGTACGGAACCAAAGGCTTCCAGAAAAAATCCAAAAGAATGTTTAGCATCTCAATAACTGAACAAGACATTATTAAAGCAGCTATCCCACCAAATGACAAAATTACACTTAAAAAACTTTTTATCAAACCTCTGTTCATGTGTTCAAGCCATATAATAACGTATAATTATGTGCCGATTAAAACTATCGGTTTATAAACGGGTTCTTGGAATACCCATGACTGAATATGCGTAAAATGATTTATTATTTGCTAACGCTCCAGTTTTGGGGTTTGTCCCGGCTGGTTAATTAGTCAGATATATATATAACGTCGTCAGTAGGTTTAGAAACGGTGTACAATTGTTGTAAAATGTGGCTGTTGTTGGCGGGATAGATACTTTAAAGCATACAGAGTGAAATTTACGCTTCATATTCAGCAAATAGTTCCAAATCTTTTCATTCATGATACTCCTGAGGTTAAAAGATTTTATCTTTATTTTTGTCAAATGCACTTGTCTTTTACCATTTTTTATGTGTTTAATTAAAGTTATGCTGGAGAAAGTTCATGCCTATTTATGCCTATTTATTTATTTCCTTAAAAACATTTTCTTTCACTGTTCATTGTTTTATTTTGTTAAGTTTCATTGAAATCCGGCCAGGGGTTCAGGAGAACTAGTCAGGACAAAGATTGTGTATTAAAACCTTTAAAGGGCCATAACTCTGTACTATATGTACAACTAGGCTTGGTACTGATAATCGCTGAAATCCGACCAAATGAAGGTCCTATCCTCTTCACGAGGCAAAATCAAAGGCCATAACTCTGGTGTTTATAATCCAATTTGGTTGGTTTTCAAACTTATCCAAAATTTCATTGATATTAACAATCTGATAAAGCTTGGTAAAGATCGGATGAGAAATGAAGGCCCTATTGCGCTAACGATGCAAAATATAGCAATTTTAACTAAATCAAGGACCATAACGCCGATGCTGCTGGTCCAAACTGGCTGTTTTTTTAACTCTTCGGAGCTTTTATTGATATCAACAATCAAGGGCCATAACTCTGGTGTTTCTTGTCCGAAATGGTTGGTTTTCAAACTCATCCAAACTTTCATTGACATCAACAATCTGGTAAAGTTTGAAAAAAGATCGGATGAGAAATGAAGGCCCTATCGCGTTGAAGCAAAATATAACAATTTTAACCAAATCAGGGATCATAACTCCGGTGTTTCTGGTCCGAACTGGCTGGTTTACGAACTCGTCCGAGCATGCATTAATATCAACAACTTAGTTAAGTTTGAAAAAGATTGGATGAAGAATGAAGGCCATATCGGGTTAACGAGACAACTCTCCTTCCCATATACATTTTTAAAATTGTGGAAAGTGTCTCTCACATGTAGATGTTTTATATGGAACACGGGGTGGGTAGGGAAGGATTGGTTTCTGATCATTTAAAAAACAATGCCTGCATTGACTGACTATTTGGGGACAAGGTTTATGGCCACAATATCTCAGCAAAATTGATAGCCAGCCAGATTGCACCCATAATGGCACTTTGATTGTTGAAAATTTATTATTTTTGCTTTTTCCTCTTAATCGCTTTAAAATTTATAATCCAATCTTGATGAAACTTGGGGACAATGTTTATGGGCTAACTATTTCAGCCAAGTTTGATAATCAGCCAGATCGCACCTATAATGCCTGAGTTATGACCCTTTGATTTTTGAAAATTCCCCATTTTTTGTGGTTTCCGTACAATAATTTTAACATTTATCTTGATGAAACTTGGAGACAATTATGTTCAGGGCTGCTCCAGAAATTATGACCTCCCACCCGCGGACGGCAAACACTTATTTTTTACATGGGTTGCCGTATTTTTAAACAATGAATATACACGGGTCGCCGTGTTTATATTATATTGAATTACATGGGTGGTTGTACAAAAAAACAAATGGTAGGTGGATGTCAATGACCTAAAATGTTGATATATAGGTGTCAGGGTGTTAACAAATGTTCGTATATAGATCTACAAAAGCCAATTCAGGAATAATTTATTGGGTTGGTCGAGGTCGAAACAATTTAACGATAACATCCGAATGATATTGAAATTTGATGGACAAGTTTGTTTTCCGGAGTCAACCAAAAAATTTCGGCCCATCTGCAGAATTTAGGGTATTTCCGTAAGGGCCGTTTCAGAAATTACTATGTCCCACCCGCGGTTGGCAAACACTTATTTTTTACATGGGTTACCGTATTTTTAAACAATTGATATAGTATTACACAGGTCGCCGTGTCGATATTATATTTATATTATATTGAATTACATGGGTGGTTGTACAAAATCCCAAATGGTAGGTGGTATCAATGACCTAAAATGTTGGTATATAGGTGTCAGGGTGTCAACAAATGTTTGTATATGGGTCGAAAAAAGCCAATTCATGAATATTTAATTGGGTTGGTCAAGGTCGAAACAATGTAACTATAACATCCGAATGATATCGAAATTTGATGGTCAAGTCTATTTTTCGGAGTTGTACCATTTCCGGCCCGTCTGCAGAATTTACGATATTTCCGTAATGGTATAGTCAAAGCAAAGAAAGAGAAGGTAAGGCCAACTAGTTAATTTAGTTAAGCTAACTCCAGACTTGGCTTTAAATGTGTTGTGTTGGTGCTCTGTGCACGCATGTTTACGATGCATCGGAAAAACAATATTACACAACTTCCGATAGTTTGTCGTGAATGACTCTACTGTAAATTCACAATGTTGAAACAAGAATCTGACGACGTAGAAGTAGAAACAGATTTGTTTATCATTGTTTCTTCGGTCACTGTAGATTATAAAGATGAGGCTAAGTCCACTTTGTGTTAAAAACACCTGTGCGAGTACGAACCAAACTGGACATAGAGGAAGTTTACATCGATCTCATGCGCAACGCAGACGTTTTACCCAGGAAAATCAGATGTATTATTTACCAGATTGAGATGCCAGATTCATGCATTTTATACTTTACCATGAAAACTGAACTGTTCCAGTCGTGTCAGGGGCATTATATATAAGCTAGACCATTTTCAATGTGTACACAAGAGTACATGCTAGGTGGTTGGGGAGGGGGATGGTGGGTTGATGAACATCTCCAAAAAATATGTATTCTTAGATACTATGTGATGCATTATGGAACATACCTATTTAAAAACTAGATGGGTGTTCCGCGGAACACGTGTGTTGCCTGTCAGCGCTTTGTCAGTATAACAAGTTTTTTTTGGACCCAGATAAATGACCTTGACAAACTGGCATGACAAAAGTTTTCGTGAAGAAAAAAATGAGTATTTAACCCATATAATGACCTTCAGTGTTACATTGACCTTTATATTTTAGTATGGTCATGTCGATGTTGTCATGATGAGTATATACTGGAAGTTTGATGAAGAAATATCAAGAAATGAGAAAGTTATAACCAACGTTAAGTTTTCATGAAGAAAAAAATGTTTATTTAACCCATATAATGACCTTCAGTGTGACCGTCACCTTTATATTTTAGTATAGTCATGTCGTTGTTGTCATGATGAATTGAATGTTGTTTAATGGCTCATCAACACAGTATAGGTTATTTAGCCGCCCCAGAGAGAGGGGAAGGATAAATAGGAATCCGGAAACCTGCCCTACTCTTATTATCAAATAGATTCCTATGGTTCTTTAACGTGCTCGGAGGATAGACCGATACACGGGACCGCCCGGTTTACGTCCCCATCTGATGGACGAGGCTGAGGGAAAGTGTCTTGCCCAAGAACAGACTGACACAATTGTCATGATGAGTATATATTGAAAGTTTGATGCAGAAATATCTCGAAATGAGAAAGTTATAGCCAACGATGTTTCCGTGAAGAAACAAGAGGCCCAAGTGGGCCTGTAGACGCTCTATTGGTATGATGTGATTCAAAGACATAAACATGCTAGAGGCCAACCCAAGAAACATGTTTCCTATATATAACTCAACTTTGGGTTATCATGGTGGCCATTTTGAATATTTGACAACGAAAAACACACACTTGATACAGGCCAACAAAAGGAACATCTATATGATATTTAACTAGAATTGAATAAGTGGTAATATGTCATTTGATAAATGTCCTTAAATTTGACCTAAGTTTAGCCATGGATGACTGGAGGCCCAAAACATAAATCTGAGGGGAACTTACCTTAAGACCATTGTGATTAAGTTTCATCAAAATCCTTCAAGCGATTTCAGAGAAGACGTCATTTTTCACCGCGACCTTGACCTTTGACCTAGTGACCCCAAAACCATCCTTCCAAGTTTAAGGACCGTAGGTCCAACCATTGTCTAGTTATTGATCGGACATCGTTTGTGACACAGACAGACCTCTGGCCTTGACCTTTGACCTAGTGACCCCAAAATCAATAGGGGTCATCTACTTGTCATGACCAACCATCCTTCCAAGTTTGAGGACCCTAGTTCCAACCATTCTGTAGTTATTGATCGGACATCGTTTTGATAGTCAATGTCACCGCAACCTTGACCTTTGACCTAGTGACCCCAAAATCAATAGGGGTCATCTACTGGTCATGACCAACCATCCTTCCAAGTTTGAGGACCCTAGGTCCAACCATTCTCTAGTTATTGATCGGACATCGTTTGAGACACAGACCTACAGACACGCAGACAGAAAGCACAAAAACAATATGGCTCCCCTACCACACTTTGTGTGGGGGAGCCATAATTACATGGGCCGAAGACAATTTTAATTGAATTACATGGGTGGCGGGGTTAAGAAAAAGTGGAGGACGTCATCATTTCTGGAATAGCCTTCATAATATCTGGGCCAAATTCAATAATCAGCAAGATCGCACATAAAGTGCCAGAGTTATGGCCTTTGCATTTTTGAAAAATAACAATTTTTGTGGTTTCCACTCAATAACTTGAACATTTATATTTCCAATCTTGATGAAGCTTGGGGACAATGTTTAAGGGCATAATATATCAGCCAAGTTTTATAAGTAGTCAGATAGCACCTATATTGGGGGAGTTATGGTCCTTTGATTCTTTAAATTTGACGATTAAAGGTGCTAGAATGTTGATAAAGCAAAATATAGAATTTTTCATTAATTCAAGGGCCATAACTCTGTCATTTATTATCCAATATTGGTGATTTCAGAGCTTGTCTCAAGCTTTTATTGAGAATATTATTAATACTAAGAATCTGCCCAAGTTTGGTAAAAATCAGTGCTGACAAGGCAAACAATATAGCACTGTTCTTTACATCAAGGGTAAGTTTATTTAAGGAATGGTTTTCATTTTTTGCGATGTTATCAAAGTATAACACGTCAATGATTGGTCACAAATTATATAAAACCGCATAGCGCAGCAAAGCGGGTTTATACAAAATTTGTGACCCATTACTGACGTGTTAAACTTTGAAAACCTTTTCCCTGATGTGTTCCCTTTATCCCCAAAAGTGTCTCCCCAAACCCTTCAGAGTGCACCATTTTACCAGCAGAAAAAGGTATAAAATGTCGGTTTTTCTTATTGATTCAGCTGTATAAAATAACATGACATACAGTACACATAATCATAAATTGTGTTACGATTGTAATATTAAGCTGAAGTGTTTACTTTTACTGAGTATCTGTTTAAATCCAGGTGGAAGCTCGGAAGCCGGAACCGTTCCACTTTTTTTTTCCTGATATAGTGTTTGGAAGCCCGAGCACACCCGGACCCCTTTCGCTGCTCAAATCAAACGTTGGGCTTCCACTTTAGTCTGGAACTGGAACTATTTTTATTTGGACGCGTTATTGAGAAATAAGAGGCCACTTTTAAGAATGACTAACCAATCGGAATGCTGTAAATATGTGTATTGTTTGCAGTTTGTAATTACTATACGATATTGGTGGTTTTCAAACTCATCTGCGCTGTCATCAATATTAAAACTCTGGCCAAGTTTGGTAAAGATTGGATAAAAAAATTGAAGGTGCTAGAGTTTTGACATCAAAAAGTTAACCGACAACAGAAAACAGACCATGGCAGAGCTAAAAAAAAATGCTGTCCAAAAATAGGACTGTTTAATATTTCTTATTTAGAATTATCTGATTTAGCATTATCTGGAAATTAATTGCTATGTATGTGTGTGTCTGTCGGGTTATAATATAGAGTGAGAAAATATTTTTTATGACAATACATATTCATAAATTGAGACGTTAATTACCTGAACATGTAAATGGGATCCAACACCAACAGAAGCAGCAGCAACAGCAGTAGAAGTACCAGCACAACCATACAGCCATCCCAACTACTATATGTACTGTCAGAGCATCTATGAAATATAAAAAGCAATTATTTTACATCTGAACATGGCAATTCAACAAATATATACCAGTGTTAATGCCTGATATAGTGTCAACATTGTCAGTATGTTAGAACGAAAAACATTTTACATTCAGGAGTTTCATGAAGTCCACTTCTCAGACTCCAGAAACTGTAGATCTTTTAAACTTCACGTTTGCATGACAGCATGCAGTTATATTACTACCAAATGTAGGTCAATATTATGATGTTATTAATTGATTTCATATTGGCCCAGTTATTGGTCCAAGGACTGTTATACCGGCCCAAGGCCGAAGGCCGCGGGCCAATATGCCAGTCCGAGGACCAATAACTCGGACAATATGAAACCACTTAAT